>OY744465.1:1719826-1830102 GCA_963556145.1 Hygrocybe punicea
AATCCTGAAAGTGTGCAAATTCATGGAAATTGGGATTCTGAAACTAAAATTATGAAACTGAAATCAGAACTGAAATCAAAATTGAAACCAAAACCGACATTGAAGCCGAAGTCGAAATCGAAATTATGAAATGAAAGTGAAACCTTGAAATGAAATGAAAACATTCAAATTGACTCGTCACATTATGTCCAGTAACTCCCACCAAACAATTTCCAGAATTTGGATTTCCAATCCTAGGAATTTGGATTTGCAGTCCTTGGAATTTCTATTAATTTGCACACTTTCAGGATTTCAATTCTCAGAATTGTTGAATTTTAATTCTGTAATCTCCCACAATTTCAGAATTCCAATTCCCGAACTTCTCAAACCCTGGGAATTACAATTCTCAGAATCCCAAAGCGTGCACTTTTGGAATTCCCATTCCTATTATTCCCAGCCTTAGAATTCTAATTCTCGGAATTCCCAGAACTTCCGACTCCTAATTCCCAACATCATATTTCCCAGCATTTTGTAGCATCAAATAACTGTCCAATACCATTTTGCAAAGTATCTGACCAGTATTGAAGCAGTACTATACTATTTTGCAAAGTTCTTTAAAAGGATTGAATTAGCATCTTAAAAGTATTGAAACAGTATCTCAAAAGTATTGAAACAGTATCTTAAAAGTACTGAAACAGTATCTTGAAAGTATTGACACAATATCTTAAATCCACAATATGACAACAGTACTATTCTATTTCATACTGTATCTTGATAGGATTCAAAAGGTATCCTAGTAGCGAAAGTGGCACAACTTCCTTACTGGTTTAATACTTTGATTCATCTTAGGCTGAAAGTATTCTATCCAAACGATACAGTACTTTGCTGTAGATACAGTAAAAGTAGTGAAACAAAAGGCTTGATGTTATTGAAAAGGTATAAGTCTCATTTTCCTTCATACTTTCAGATGAATTTGAGCACAAATATTGTAGTTTATATCTGAATACTGTTACAATACGATGTTGAAAGTTCTGGTAATGTTATTTAATATACTTGTCAAGTACTTTCAAGATACTGGGTGACATGGTATGCTACTGCACACCCTGTGTATAGTCCATCTTAATTTGTCTTGACTTGCCACTAAGATAAATTAAGAAAATAGTAAGATGAGGTAAGACTATGGGGGCCTCCCTGGACAAAAATATGTGTCCCTTCAGGTTTGGCTCAGTGCGCATCAGTGCAAATCAATGCCAAACCTGAAGTAGTGATGCCCAAGTTCAGTTTGGAACTGATCCGAACCCGGTTTGAACCGCGAACCGAACCAGAAGTTCGGTTCTGGTTCAGCCATTTGGCTGAACCGAACCACTGGTTCAGTATGTGGTTCTGGCACTGACATGTGGTTCAAACTGTGAACCGTAATGTATAGTTACCTACGTAGATACTCATTTAGATACTGAACTTTTCACATTTTTTTGTATGCAGTCGTGTGAACTTAGGTCATGTGACCTTAAACATACACACGCGAGACTTCAATTTCGACTCAACACTAATGTTACCCAAGAACCACGGTAAGTGTTGGCTTCATGTCATAATTTACTGACATTTTCTTACATAGAACAGCCCTTCGTGGCCCACCTTGACCGCATCATGGCGCCCGCAGTCAACTCCACCCAACAACCTCCCTCGCGTTCCAATGCGAGGCGGAGTGAATTGATGGCAGCAGCGGCAGCAGCAGCAACAGCAGTGGCAACACCACATACTGCCACCCCGACAACGATGACAACGACAATGACAATGACAACGATGGCCCAATGACCCCCAGTGACAGCAACTGCAACGGCAGCAGCAGCAACCGCAACCACAACCACAACCACAACCACAACCACAACAACAGCAGCAGCAGCAGCAGCAGCAATGGCAATGGCAACGGCAACAGCAGCAGTGGCAACAGCAGCAGCAGCGCAGCGGCAATGGCAATGGCAACAGCAGCAGCGGCAGCGGCAACAGCAACAGTGGCAGTGGCAACAGCAACAGCGGCAGCGGCAGTGGCAATGGCAACAGCAGCAGCGGCAGTGGCAATGGCAACAGCAGCAGCGGCAACGGCAGCAGCAGCAGCAGCAGCAGCAGCAGAGCAACACCGGTGGCAGCAGCAACCTGCTGCCTCCAACGCAGATGATCGCGAACCTGCTGCCTCCAACGCGGATGATCGCGAACACTGCCACCTCCACCACGACTTACAACACCAACACCAACATGACAACGACAACGACAACGGCGACAACGGGGAGTTGAAGGCTGGGAGGGTGGTGCGCCCACCTACCGGCCCAGGTACGTCCCCCAAATCCAGTCCCAACGACATTGGCTAACAAGGGGAATGGATGAGGTGACAACAAAGACCCACCTCACAAACACGCCCTAGCCGCATCAATTGACGTGCGGACGCCCATAGGAAGTCCCCAGCCCCATCCAACCTCGCGAAAACAGATGGAGCGCGTCAATTGACGTGCCCCATTCTTCGCGAGGTCATCAGCATGCGTGGACGCCCATGGAAAGTCCCTGGCCCCATCAAACCTCGTGAAAACAGACGGAGCACCCCCCCATCTACCTCGTGAGGGTGACAGCCGCATCAATTGACACGCGTCTGGCCCGCGCAAGGTATTCGGAGGTGGGTTCGCGGTTCAAACCACATTTGAATGCAGACCAAACGCCGTGAAACCATTCGACATGGTTCTGGTTCTGGTTTTTCAAAAATAGCGAAAAACTGGACCGAACTGAACTTCGGCAACACTAACCTGAAGGGACACATATTTTTGTCCAGGGAGGCCCCCCATACATTGGTGGTGCAGCATGATGCTGCACTGGTAATAATCTGTGCTCATGGATGAGCATCGTTGAGTGCACATTATCATTGGTGGGAACCAGTGAGCATGGGTGATAATAGGTGCAAATAAGTTAAAACAGGTTATCACCTATGATGTGATTATTATTTGTGCAATTGAGGCTGCACGGCCGTGCGAATGGGAACTGCGCGGTTTCACAACTTCCTTTTTTAGCAATGCTGTTATATTTACTTGCAGTTTGGGGAGATTACAAGGTTCATTTTATATTCTACCTGCATACTTAGATACTTTTAGTCAACTATTAAATACATTTCAGCAAGGCTTGTAGAGCATAAAGGAGCCTCAGTGAGAAGGTGTTGGGAATAGTGGCCAAATAGTTGCGGAAAGGATTAGTAATCCATATCACATGACCCTGGAACTCAAACCCACCTGTCCGATGAATAATGCTGAAGTGCAGCATGTATTCTACTCACCACAAGAAACTTCTAGTAGGTTTAGCTAGTTGTATAAAAGCCCTCTCAGAGAGAGGCAAATATAATTCATTCCACACAAAATAACTTAGTGGTCAACAACCACTGCAAACTATATATTCCAATAGGTTATGAGCCCTGAAGGGCTTTAACGGAAACATGATCACGCACCTCTGAACATCGCATTACTACCTCATATACTAGCCGACTATGATGGACAAAGTCACACACACATCGGGATCATACCAGATCGAGTTATTGAAGGGAAACAATTGAATGCCATGGAAGAGATGGATGTTAGCCGTGCTTCAGGATCTTGGGTTAGAGATGTACATCGATGTGGAATCAAAGGCCCCTGTCCTGGCAGATGCATCCTGTCCTACATCAGAGGAATCCGAGGTGATGAAGAAATGGCATGGCAGAGACACCAAGACGAGGATGCAGATCGAGCTCGCAATTGGTGATGCGGAAATGATACATATCATTGGTGCACACACAGTGAGTGAGATGTGGAAGCAGCTAACCTTGGTAAAGGAATCCAGGGGGAAGCTTGGAATATTAGCGATGCGATGTGTGTTGTACCAGTCGATTGCTGAAGAAGGATTCGACCTAATCAAGCACATATCGAAGCTCTGGAAACTGCAGGAGGAACTCCACTTGATGGGAAGCCTCATTTCTGACAAAGACTTCACGATGATACTTGTATCCTCCTTACCAGAAAGTTGGGACTTGTATACATCAGCATATTTAGGCTCAAAGAAGGATGGAACATCACTGATGTCACACGAGCTAGTCACAATCCTATTAGAGGAAGACCACAGGCGCCGTGAGCGCAGCGGAGATCCTAACAACGTCGCTATGCATGGGAGGTTCACCGGAAAGCACGATGGAAAGGGTAATGGAAAGCAGAAAGCGGCCGATTCCGAAATGGAATGCTTCAACTGCCATAAGAAGGGACATATGGTGAAGGACTGCTGGTCTAAAGGTGGCGGAAAGGAAGGGCAAGGGCCAAAAGGGAAAGGAAAGGGAAAGGAAAGGGTGGAAACCAACAGAACCGATCGAATCAAGCTGCGGATAATATGTTACAGGATGTAGCATATGCAGTGAATACAGACAGTATTTCAAACTACGATTGGTTACTGGATTCTGGAACGACAAGTCACATCAGCAATTCCCGAAACGCATTTATCATGTACAAAACTCTGGACAAAGCTACTGTTCAAGGACTAGAAAAGGTAGCCGCTCAAGCTCTTGGTCATGGAACCGTTGTCTTACACTTCACAGTGGATAGAAAGGACATACAGCACCAGCTACAAGACGTACTACATGTACCAGAGTCACAGAACTCACTACTATCGCTGAGCCGATTCGATGAAAGTGGCAGATGGGTTAACTTCCGCAACAGAATATGCAGGCTTTATAAGAAGGAGAATAAACTTGTCGGAACAGGCCAGAAAGATGGACGACTATACCGTTTGAACGCCCGGGCGCAATCCCATACGCTGGAAAAGGCAAATGTAGCCACGCCAAAGAAAATGTCTTGGGACGAATGGCACCGCCTATATGGACACATTGGAATGAGTGGACTCGAGACCCTGCAGAGAAAGGGGTTAGTCACGGGTCTAGAAATTGACGAAGGGAGTGTCCCTTCCCGAACCTGTGAGGCTTGCATTCACACGAAGCAAGCCATCCAGCCATTTCTAAAAGAGGCCGATGGACAATCCAAAGTCGCCGGAGAGCGGACTTTGAGTGACGTCTGGGGCCCAGCACACGTAGAGTCTATCAGAGGATCGAGATACTATATCTCATTCACGGACGACGTGACACGCACTGTAACCACTTTATTCATGAAACGAAAAAGCCAGGCGATGGAACGCATCAAGGCTTATGTTAACATGATCGAGAAGAAGTTCAATCGAAACCCTAAATATTTGTGGTTCGATAATGGAAAGGAACTCATCAACAAGGAAGTCGAGAGATGGGCAGCAGAGAAGGGAATTGTCATCGAGACAACGGCCCCTTACTCACCCTCACAACATGGAACGGCAGAAAGATTTAATCGCACGTTACTGGAGTTAGCCCATGCAATGTTGATCGCTAAAAACCTGCCTGCATTCCTTTGGCCGGAAGCCGTTGCACATGCGGCATACATTCTGTTACATTTTTCAACTCCGCAACTCCGATTCCGACTCCACTACCCACGATGACAATTCCACTTCACCATACCTTCCTTTTTCGTTCCCCTTTACCTTTTGTCTTCTTTTGGACATTGTTGTTTATTCTTGTCCTTGTTCTCTTTTCTTCCTTTCTTCTTCTAGAACAATCCAGACCGACCATGGACACATCCCCACGTTACCTTGCTGTACCCGAATAGTCTCCTTGCCGACGGACATCATCGCTATTGTCTTTTCCCTTGCCCTGACATATTGTTGACTTCATCCCATGACAAACCGATTCACAATGGCTGTACTCCCGACACAGCTAATTACCGTAATCATCATTAGCAGCATCGCCATCACCTTCCTCATCGGTTTTTACCTTGTTATGATCTATCTTTGGCATCGGTACCGAAACCCCTCTGCCATCGATACTTCCGACTTCCACCTCGACAATATCTCACCACGTAATTGACAATTGCCATTCCCAGATATATGGTTTCCACTTTCGTATTCCGTGCCTACCATTATCCTCCCTGACGATCCGACGACATTCCTCACCTGCACGCATGCCCTGGACAATCCTCGATCATGGGACATTTCGCTGTTCTCTCTAATCCGACCATTGCTGAAGCACATTCTTTTGGACTTCGACCACAGACCATACGACTTCCCAAACAGTGAACCAACCCCTATCGTATATTGTTCACACAACACTGCTTCAATGCAGTACCCGACGACTTGTTCCCACAGCTTGTCACTTGTGCCATGACTCGAAACCTGGACCCACATTCATTTAACCTTTTCCATCTATAACCTTGATATCTCCCACACTCATTTACAATGATACCCTTTCTTGGACGAATACCGACATCAAGTGGACCTTCTTGTTCCACAAATAGGACAAGACATCGCTCCTCGATACGTCATCAACACAGACATCGTTATCCGGTACAGCTTGTGCTGTTCACATGTCTGACCTCGACTAGCCCACTGTCCTAGTTGGTTTTTTCCTTTATACATTCCTTCATTTTCTTTCATACCAACCTTGCCGCTACATCCACACCACCTCAAGACACTCTCATCACCAACCCCACACTGGACGATACCCATCTTCGACCCGACCATGCAACGCACTTGCCAGACTGCGCACTTGCCTGTTACAGCAAGTGTAGACCCCGAATAGGCAATTCTGCACATCACATGATCTGATGACAAATCATCCGAGTCATCCGGACCCCCTCTATTCCTCAATGACACCCGGGCCTCCAGTTGGATCGCGAGAACATCGACATGAGGACACCTCATGTACGCCTCATGGTGAACACATGCATGTTATGGCTTCATTGTATTTCTATTTACCTCCCCTCAAGACCAGTCACTATATATACTGTTCTTGTTGTTGGTTCAGACTTTTTCTTCTTTCTTTTCCTTACGTTTAGTCTGGTTCTTGGGGCAGACTCATCTTGTTTTGGGTAACCCCCACGGCTCGCAATGACACTAGACCTTGACCCCCCCTGTTAGCAGTGTTGTCTTAGCTGTAAGCAACAATGAAAGCTGCTGTTCTCCCCTCTGGAAGCCGATCCCCTGTTAAGTTGATTGTTGCCGGAGCCCGCTGCAGAAGCGATCCGTAACACATTCGAAACCGATCCCCCACCAAGGCTCTAGACAGAATAACTCCACATGAAGCCTGGACTGGCAAGAAGCCAGATGTATCGCATTTCCAGGAGTTCAGATGCGATGTTTGCATCTTATATCAAAGCGGAAAGAGATTGAAGCTGGCACTGCGATCAGCTAAGATGAAGTTCGTAGGATTTGTGGAGTCACAGAAGGCTATCCAATACTACAATGCCACAATGCGGACTGTTAAGACATCACGGAATGTTGCATTTCATAAGGATGGGGCATTACAGGAAGTCCAGATTGTATCCGACTTACCGGGTTTGCAATTTGAGGGGGAGCAGAGTGAATCCGACGACTCGCAAACTCCGGAACCACTGGAACCCACTGTAATGGCACTGGAAAGGGCCATTCACAGACCGGAAAATGAAATAACATACCCACCAAGAGCAACCCGAGGAGTCGACCGTGACTACCGACAGTTAAACAACCCATGTGCACAACCGACACAATGCGAGATACGCGAACTGCTTGATGTACCCAGACCAATGGAATCATCTGCAGCGAAACAAAAGGAAAAAGTCAGCACGGAAACAACCATAGCATATGTGTTCTTGAGCACAATGCAGCAGGATAGCAGTCTCACCGAAAAGGACCCATGGGATTTAAGGGAAGCCAGGGAAGCCATAAATTGGGAGAATTGGAAGGTAGCGATGAAAGAGGAATTTGATCAGCTACAAGAAATGGGCGTTTGGAAACTCGTAGACTTACCGGAGGGGTGGGAAGCCATCAGAAGCAAGTGGGTTTTCCGCCAGAAACATGATGAGATGGGCGCAATCGCTAGGCACAAGGCCCGGTGGAGTAGTAGCGAGGGCTGGTCACGTGACTCAGTTCTCATGGTTCAAGTTGTTTGTTGGTTCCCAAAGTAGCTAGAAACCAACCCAACCAATCCACGACCTTCCAGACTCGAGACTCAGTTCCTCGTTAGACACCCGAGACTCCGGACCACTCCAACATGGTGATGAGAGCAGCATTCAACCTCTACACCCACCACAGACCCAAGAAGAGCACACGACCTGAGACCCGAGACCAGAGCACAGAGACCAGACCCAATCACCGAAACCTAAATACCAATACACCAAGACGTCATACCTACACCCATACATTCCCGCGCGAGATCTTCGTAGATCGTTCATCTCAAACCGTTCCCGAGACGAACGAGGTAGATTCACAAGCAGTCCAACCTCTCTATCGAGCTCACGAACAACAACTCCAACCCCGGAATCATCCATCACCACCTCATCCAACAACTCAGAATTCTCCAGCCGCAGCACACCAGACACACCACCCACATCACCAACCACACAACAACACAATCCACCACCCTGACCAAAAATGGGTGAATCGGGATCCCTACGTTGGGATGGGGGACCTGATGAAAAGTTAGCGCCGGGGCAATTTATGCGTGAAATCAAAATCAAGATCAAGGACAAAGTGTACACTACCGACAAAAAGAAAATAGAATGCTTCCAAAACAACCTCGAGTATGCAGGAATAGCGGATCAGTGGTTCGATAAACTCGCAAACGACACGAAAACAGACTGGGACAAATTAGTCAAGGAATTAATGGCCGAAGAACGCAATCCCGAAACCAACAAAAACCGAGCGAATCCGCACCCTCAAAGAGTGGATCATAACCACAGACGAGCTGGGGAGGAAAATGATAACAACGGGGTCAAAGGAGGTGTGGACACACGTGAAGTGGGTGAACAGACTAGCCGCCAAAGCAAAAGACGCAGAAGATACGGCCGGCCTACTAATACAAGACGTATTTGACAATTTACCAGCACCAGTTCGTGAACTTATACGACACAAAACGCGTACCAACTATGAAGAACTCGCCAAAGCCGTACACACTCTTGATGCCCTTGATTTACGTGAGGTCGTTGACAAATACAAAAAGGACGAGGAAACTGCTTGACTTGCCCGCATCCCAAACTCCCCGATGAAGAGCCTTCACGACTCACTGGCAAACACCCACCTCCAAACGCCTGCAGGCCCACATCACCAATACCGCGACGATGCTCCCCGACCCTACCAAAACCATTCGATGCGAGACGCCGCCCACGACCCTTTTAGCGGAAATACAGGCAACCACGGAAACTTATTCGCAAGCCGAGCATCCATACGGCCACATCGAGGTGCAGGCCCAGGCGCGTTGGGCATGGGCAGAGAACCAACCGCCCCATCGATCATCCCCATCGCCAGAAGCAGACCTATCACCATTAGACACAACGACCTACAAAATTTCGCCATACAACAACACCCCAACACCGAAGTGGGACACACAGCATACAAGGCCCAGGTCGATGCATGGCATCGTGCCAATCCCGATGGCCAACCAGATGAACTACGCCCATTCCTGTTGACGCCGGGAACCACTCCACTTGGTTCTCGCGAATGCTGGGAATGCGGATACGCCGGTCACAGAGCCGGAGCGCCCGTTTGCTCAGGGAACACCCTTCCAGAATTAGAATGCACCTGGCGCTGGGTCGCCAGTTACATTACCCGCGAAGTGTCGAAGGAACGTCAAGGACCCAGTGTCAACTACGTCAACTACAGACATCAGGGATACGGAGGTTACAACGACTACAACCAATGTTACGGAAAACACAACTACATGGACGAAGTAGACGACATCCAGGGAAATGGAGGAGGGCTGTCTGCATAGACGCAGGTCGGACGGCCCGGGAAAATCAAAAGATGGCGAACATATCGGTCCCCGACCAGCGTATGGGATGGGTCGGGGACATGCACTTAGACCCTCCCAACATCGATTCACATACAGACATAAAGTGTTTAGTCAGTAAAGATCTACTACCCCATACCCCGAAACACAAAATGTTTGACATATACGACGAGAGAGGATCTACCAGCACCACAAAGAAACCGAGCAAGACCATTCATACACACCGTAGGGCTCCACGGCCACATGGGCACTTGCCAATACTTAAAAGGACTGTTCAACGATGGATCTATGGTAAACTCCATCTGTGCATCGACATACTGGAAACACCAACACCAACTCAGCAATCTTTCCCCATCGCAAACAACTCTATGCATGGCGAACGGAGCGGGCATACCCTCGCAGGGCCATTGGGTAGGCAACATTGAGCTTGGCGGCCTATGCAAAAATGCTGCATTCGAAGTGTTCCCAAGCGGAGGTAACTGGTCACTCCTGTTCGGAAACCGCTGCTGCAACAATACAAAGCCGTTCACGACTACAGCGACAACACACTATGCATACCCTATGACAACGGGTGGCAAACCCTGCTAAATGAAAGCCAGGAACCGACACCAAACCCCCCCACAATACCAAGTCGCATCCTGCACAACACTATCACAACACCAAAACCCATCGCTGCCAGTGTTGGACTGTCATGGCGATGCAAGTGTAAATCCCCGAGGGAGCTGTAAGACATAGGAAATGAAGAAAACATTGACACTATGCCCCCATGCAAAGAAGGGAATGCCTGCAACTCATTCACCGCACTTGCCAGCCTCAAAGACACCATACGAGGTGACATGCTCGATAGATTCAACAACCGAGAGCTGTACCTCAAACCACCCCCCCAAGGATACCAGGTCCCGAGACACCCAGCCAGCAATCCCACCAGGAATCAACTCGACATTGATGGCGTGGAACCCTGCCCAATCACCACGAGCAAGCGCAGGGGCCGCCGCCACAGAGAGCGACGGAAAAGCAAAGGAACGCCAGGCACAACCCCAAGCCCACAGTACAACTCGCAACCACAGGACCCACATCACACGGCACCAGTTTGGGCGGTCCAGGATGACATGCCAGGTGACGACAATGACATCGGTGACGCCCAACCAGAAATCGAGCTCAATGCCAACCACTCGATTTTCACAAGGAAAATGGGAACCTTTCAAACCACAATGAGTCAACGCTGTCCTCGACAAAGTCACCATTGGACCTGACCTCACCACAGAACAATGGAAACAAGTACAGGATCTACTGTGCGAGTACGCAGATTGCTTCGCGCTGTCAGTAAGCAAGGTAAACGCCGTACCGGGGGCCGAACACCACATACATGTACCACCAGACACAACGTTCCCCAAATGCGTGCCCCGACAACATCAGTTCACAGCGGCGCAACGCGAATTTTTGAGCAAAACCATCGGCAAACTACTGGCAGCCGACATAATAGAACCCATCTGACCGGAAGACGTCAAATGCGCCTCGCCAATTGCCCTTGGCCGAAAGACACATGACAACCCCGGCCTTCCAATAGAAGAGCTCCATCATCACGTCAATGATGAATGTATAGCCCACGGATTCCCACCAGCCCACAACATGGAACCA
Organism: Hygrocybe punicea; assembly: GCA_963556145.1. Classification (NCBI taxonomy): domain Eukaryota; kingdom Fungi; phylum Basidiomycota; class Agaricomycetes; order Agaricales; family Hygrophoraceae; genus Hygrocybe; species Hygrocybe punicea. The sequence goes on from OY744465.1 coordinate 1,731,279, forward strand.
CGCCCAACACCAGCCGGCCCTGACAAGGAAGAACAGCACCCGGCGAAATGGCGGTTCTGCCAAAACTACAACATGCTCAACAGGGTCACCCAAGTTTTCCCAATGCCCCAGGGCGACATACGGATGAAGCAGAGACGCCTAAGCGGCCACAGGTGGGTCCACAGATTCAATTTTGCCTCGGGCTTCTATGCTGTCATGATACCACAAGACACCCGGCCATACCTCGCATTCTACATTAAGGGCAGAGGATTTTTCACACAGAAGCGAATGCCTTTCGGCCTCACTGGCGCCCCCTCCACGTTTGCACACGTCACCACACAAGCACTCAGTGACATACTTACTGCTCTGCAACTCAAGCTATTCATGGACGACGGAGGCATGGCAGGGGACAAGTTTGAAGACATGCTCAATCGCATGAGACACTTCTTCCAGAGGGTCCAGGAAGCCGGCCTGTCCCTCTCGGCCAAGAAATCGAAGTTTTTCATGTCAGAAATGATATTCGCAGGATCCAAGGTCGGGCCGGACGGCGTTCAAGCAGACAAAGCCAAGCTAACCACAGTTGTCGGCTGGCAGAGACCCCCCAACCTCTTAGGCCTATCCGGCTTTCTGGGGTTAACGGGCTACTTTAGGGATCTAATCCACAGATATGCTAAGCTGGCCCAGCCGCTGTCCAACCTCCTATAATCCGTCGACATACCCAAGCACGCCGGGAAGGCAGCATACCGGGCAGCATTGTGGAAGGTCAAATTGGCTGATAAGTGGACCAAAAAACACCAAAAATGTTTCCTCGACCTGAAAACCACTCTCACAACCAACCCCGTCCTGGTGGCTCCTTGATTTGACGGCACCCCATTCATCATAACCACCGATGGCTGTAAGGAAGGATTCGGTGGTGTTCTATCCCAGCGCATCGTGGTAACATGACCCGGCGGCAAAGTGGTCAGCAAGTTGCACCCCATAGCATACGCCTTGAAGCACACCTCCACAGCGGAGGAACACTACAAACCTTTCCTCCTAGAATTCGCGGCCCTCAAGTTCGCGTTGGACAAATTTGACGACATCATGTGGGGTTTCCCGGTCGAGCTGGAAACCGACTGCCAAGCCCTCCGTGACGTATTACTCAGCCCGGATCTCAATGCAACACACACCCGCTGGCGGGACAGGGTCTTGGCCCACCAGATTATCAACGTCCACCATATACCAGGGAAAACCAACCTGGTCGGAGACACCCTGAGTCGAAAAGACGAGGAACTTCCCCGCATCCCGAATGATGGTAGCGATTGGTCAGTTTCCCCAGACTGGGAGACGGCACGTGGCCTGGAATATGACATGTTCACAGTGGGTGATTCTGCTTCCGAATTACATAGGTCATTATGGGATCGCTTCCAGGATGAACGCGTCTTTGTAGAAGTCATCAATGCCCTCATAGGCATACCAGATGACGCCCCAGAACGCGATCAACGGCGTGCGGCCCATCACGCAAAAGATTTCTTCATCGACAACAGACGCTTGTGGAAACTTGGAGGCATCACACCGCCACGGGCAGCATCACGCAGGGAGTGTATAACCAAAACAGAAGCCATCGCGCTTGCTAAAGTTGAGCATGAAAAAAAAACTCACATGGGCCGTGACGCCATCAAGATGCAGCTATTGGACAGGATATGTAGCCCCTTTTTAGACGCATCAATCACAAAAGCAATCCGCGAGTGCAGCCGCTGCAAATATTTCGGCAACACCCACCTACACGCACTGCTCCAACCCATAGTCCGACGCCAGCCGTTCGAGCTCCTGGTGGGGGATTACACTTCCATGCCAACGGGAAAAGGGGGTTTCACAAAAATTGGATTATACGCTGACGTCTTCTCTAGGAAATTGTTCACGTTCAAAGTGAAGTCCACTACAGGGAAAGCCACCGTCGACAGCCTCGAACACATCAGGAACACATTCATAATGCCAGAGGTATTCATGTCCGACGGCGGCTCCCACTTTGATTGTGAACTGGTGCGCAATTACTGTGACAGCATTGGCACTAAACACCACATCGTAGCCGCTTACTCACCCTGGATAAACGGCCTGATCGAGGGCTCAAACAAAATACTGCTGAGTACACTCAAACGGCTGTGTGCACCCGGCCTTGGCGAAGACGAATACGACAGGATGGCAATGAAAGACATCCCCAAGAACTGGCCCCAACACCTGAACGCTGCCATAAAAAACCTCTCCGACCGCATCCTGCCAAGTCTCAAATTCTCCCCGAACGAATTACTACTGGGACTCATCGCAAACCCACAAGGCGCCAGCGAACCAGAAACAATACCCATTCCCTCCGATGCCGACATAGCAATCCACCTAGCATACACCGACCAAACACAACTCGATGGCCTAGCCTGCGCTGTGGACCACGCAGCGAACTGCAAAGCCCCATTTGATGCCAAAGTCCTTAGGAGGACACCCAGAGAAGTTATATTTAAAACTGGACAACTTGTACAAGTCTATCGAAGTGATCTGATTAATGTCTTTTCCAGTGAATGGAAGTTGGTCCCTCTGTGGTCCGTACCCTGGCGTGTGGTGTCCCGCCTGCACAACTCATATGTTTTGGAGACACTTGACGGCGTACCACTAGCCGGCGTTTTTAATGCACGCCGCCTCCGATCATTTGAGCCACGAGATGGAATGAAAATGGCCCAAGCAGAGCACGATCGTCTGCTTTCTGACAATACCACACCCACAAACGACCATGGCGAAGGGATGGAGGTTGCAGACAATGAGGATAGAGAGCTGGCATCGGAAGATAGCGTCGAGGCTGATGACAACGTAGCAACGAGGGCATTGCTATGAAGAAAGGGGGCACTTGGAGTAGTAGCGAGGGCTGGTCACATGACTCAGTTCTCACAGTTCGAGTTGTTTGTCGGTTCCCAAAGTAGCTAGAAACCAACCCAACCAATCCACGACCTTCCAGACTCGAGACTCAGTTCCTCATTAGACACCCGAGACTCCAGACCACTCCACCGGTTAGTAGCCCAGGGGTTCTCGCAGAAGCCCAGAGTGGATTTCAGCGAAACCGGAACATTCGCTCCTGTGATGTGGTTCGAGATGTTATGGACATTGCTTGCATATTCCACAGTCAAGGATTGGGATATCCAGCAGATGGATATCAAAGGTGCATACCTTAACGGATGGGTGAAGGAGGAGCTGTACATGAAGCAGCTGGCAGAATTTGAGGATGGAACTGGATGGGTTTGCTGCCTCATACGCCCTATATATGGTCTCAGGCAAGCCGGAAACGTATGGAACATGGATTTCAATAACACGATGAAGGAATTTCGTTATACGAGATTGCGGACCGACTACTGCACGTACTACTATCAGGAAGGTGAAAACTTTTCCATCGTACTCATATGGGTCGACAACCTCACGGCTTACGCAAACAACCGAGCGATGAATCAACAGGTAATCAACCAGCTGAAGGAAAAATACATGGTAACGGTCATCGGAAAGCCAATGTTACTGCTTGGAATCCATATCAAACGAGACTGCCAACAATGGAAAGTCACTCTATCACAAAGCCACTGTATCTGGAAGATCCTCACGAAGGCCGGAATGAAGGATGCCAAGCCGGTATCAACCCTGATGGACCAGAATGTGGTCCTACAAATAAATGAAACCAAAACTGATGAGAACGAGCGGAAACGCACCTCGATCGAGTACGCAACACAAGTCGGAGAGCTCTTGTATGCTGCGCATGCAACAAGACCCGACATCATGTATGCAACTGTAACCATTGCACAATTCACACGGAACCTGAGTCTGGAACACTGGACAGCACTTAAAAGGATATTCTGCTATCTAAATGGAATGATGGATTATGAACTAACGTATGGCGGAAAGAACCAACAGATTACGACGGAAACCATTCATTATGTCGATGCCGATTGGGGATCCAACCCGCACCGGAAATCCATTAGCGGATATGTGTTCACGATCACAGGGGGAGCCATAGCTTGGAGCTTGAAGAAGCAAAGCACGATTGCATTGTCAACAGCCAAAGTGGAATATGTCACCACTACTCATGCCACGAAACAGCTAATCTGGCATAGAAACTTATTGAAGGAATTGGACCTATGGTGGAGTGGGCACTAGTGATGATCTCTATATGGATGCGTGTCATAGTCTCCGATAATGTCTCTCTCTATCTCTAGCTGCACATCTAAGTCTGAACATCATGTGATATGCTGACTAAGCATATCACGTGCCTCCCACTACATCTACCCCCTTTGAAAAAACTGTGACGTCCTCATCACTGACAACTCCTCAACACTGCTCTGGTCATCCATGATCTCCCCACCCCTCACCTCCTCCAGTCCGCTAGATGCCTCAGTCTCCATAGCCACCTCCTGGCCTCCATCCATCCTCTGTTCCTCTGCAATCCTCTGCTCCTCCTCTTCCATCCTAGGGCCGGTCAGGGGTACACCCGCCGTGCTCTGAGGCTGTACTCGGACCCGTACCCGTCACGGGTACGTACCCGAGGCCAAAAGTACGGGTATGGCACGGGTTTTGCAGGGATACAGGAAGAAACATGCAAAATACCCCATTTTTACCTGTTTTTGGTGGTTTTTATGGTTATTGTGGACAGAATACTGGCCGGATCCCTTTAGTGTAAAGGTACACAATGTTCGGAATAGTGTGGAGAGTGTTGAGAGCATTTTTACATATTTTTACAAGCAATGATTCTCATTATATCCCTCAAAAACATGCAAAATACCCCATTTTTACCTGTTTTTGGTGGTTTTGATGATTATTGTGGACGGAATACTGGTCGGATCCCTTTAGTGTAAAGGAACACAATGTTTAGAATACTGTGGGGAGTGTTGAGAGCATTTTTACATATTTTTACAAGCAATAATTCTCATTATATCCCTCAAAAATAGCGAAGAATACCCCAAAAATTGAGTTTTTGATGTTTCTTCTCCCAAAAAAAATACAGCCCATACCCGTGTGGGTACTGCGGGTATTCTGAGGCTGGACTCGTACCCTTAACCCGTGGTACCCGTACTCTTAACCCCTGGGGGTATTGCATACCCTTGACCTGCCCTATTCCATCCTCAGCGTTTCACATTCTCCCATCGTTGCCTCCACTGCCCTTTGTGTGGCTGCTAGTTTCATGCCGTCTCTCAGTATGAATGCATGGAGTCATCTGGCATTGAATAACCCATCTATCGGGTCACCATTGACTGTCTCTAGCCAGTATGAATTACATAGGTGTTGCGCAATGTGGTGAGGTTGTGACCATTTAGGCAGAAGCTTCCGCTCTGCCTTGAAGGAGTTATCTAGATCGCTCCAGTAGATTTGGACTAGTTGACCAATTTTAAATATAACCTCACTTGGTTGTTTCTTCAGTACCTTCCGATCAAAGGTCGCTTTCCATCTTGCCGCGTGCTGTAACGCCTCCTTGTAACCATCAAGGCACTGTTGGGCTGCATAGACCATGTGCATGTTGATGTTGTCTGGTCTGACCATCACTGTGCTCTCTGCTACATGTGTTTTCGGGGTGTTTATCGCCATACCAAGTGGTATTTCTTTAGGTGCAAATTTCAGTGACAGTAGTATCTGCCAGTTCAATCGCCGGATTGCTTTTTCTAGATGATCTGGCCAGTTTTTTGGTAGTAGATCCCAATTCATGTTTTGGAACTCATCTGTGTCCTCACCCAACTCCGGTGCACAGAGTCGTTTTAGCACATGCAGTGGAAGCTTGTTGGTATTCTCGACTAGCCCATTTATCCAGGGTGCGTACGCTGCGACGATATGTGGGGTTGTTCCCCATTCCGTGCACAGGCTTCACACCTCCACGTTATCAAAGTGTGAGCTGCCGTCCATCATAAATGTCTCGAATGGTGCGTATCCATGGAATATCCACAATAGGCTCAAGCTAGTCATTTTAGCACTACCTGCTGTTTTAAATTTGTCAGCCCATACATGTTGGGAGCATGTGTCAAGGTATATGCCAATTGTGTGGAATCCCCCTTTTCCTGTCGGTAACTTGAGGTAGTCTCTGACTAGCAGCTCGAATTGGTGGCATCATGTGATGGGGCTTAACAGCGCGTGTATGTGTGCAGAGCTGAAGTTCTTGCATCATGCGCAGTCGTTAATCGCTGTTATGATGGAGTCATCCCATTTGGGGCTGCAAATCTTGTCCAATAATGCCATTTTGATTGTGTCCCTGCACCAATGGCCTCCTTTCTCATGTTCTGTTTTGGCTAACTCCTTTGCCTCGGCTTTCATGACACATTCCACTTGGGAGCGGGCTCTTGTGCTTAGTGTTGCCGAAGTTCAGTTCGGTCCGGTTCCGAGCCTTTTTGGCGGAACCGCGAACTGAACTTCGGGTCCGGTTTGGCGCATGGCCAAACCTGGACCCGGACGGCATTGAACCGTCTCGCCGCGTTCGGTCTGGGTTCAGACCGAGGTTGGCTCACCCCATGAGCTCCGTTCTCCTCGCGAATGGCAGGCACGTATCAATTGATACGGCGCTACACTTCGCGAGGTAGTTGGGCTGCGGGGGAGCCGTCCGGTGCTGCTGCTGCTGCTGCTGCCGTCGCGTTGCTGCTGTTGCTGCGGCCGTTGGCGTTGTTGCTGCTGCTGCTGCTGCTGCTGCCATTGCTGCCGTTGCTGCTGTTGCTGCTGTTGCTGCTGCTGCCATTGCCGTGGCATTGCTGCTGTTGCCGCCATTGCCGCTGTTGCCGCCGTTGCTGCTGCTGCCGTCACTGCTGCCATCGTTGCTGCCGTCATTGCTGCCGCTGCCGGCGCTGCTCCTGCTGCCGTTGCTGCTGCTGCTGCTGCTGGCCGTCGTGGTTGTCGTTGCCGTTGTTGTTGCCGCCGCTGGTGGTAGTGGTGGTGGTGGTGGTGGTGGTGTTGCAGCTGTCGCGCATCCGTTGCTGCCGGCGCTGCTGCTTCTGTTGCTGCTGCCGTTGCTGCCAGTGCTGCTGCTTCTATTGCTGCTGCTGCTGCTTCTGCTGTTGCTGCTGCTGCTGGCCGTTGCCATCGTCGTTGCCTGGTTGCCATAGCCGTTCCCATTTCTGTTGCCGCCGCTGGTGGTGGTGGTGGTGGTGTGGCAGCTGTCGCACGTCCATTGGCATTGGGTTGGCGTTGGCATCCATCTTGTGCCAAGATGGGTGTGGCCGCGACGTGGTCGCGGTCGAGTTCCCTGTCGCAAATGACATTAGTAAAGTTAAGAAAAGCTTGAAACTGACCTTCGCGTTGAGTGTTGATGTTGTGTTGCATGTTGATGTTGTGTTGCGTGAAAGCTACACGGTCACGGCCGGTCACATGATACCATTTAACACGAAATAGTAAGTCAAGAAATACGAAAAACAAATGAAATAAATACCGTAAAAATAGCTGCGTTCGCGGTTTGGACGCGGTTTGGAGCCGTTCAGGAAATCCGGCGGGCCTTGAAACCCGGAACTGAACCCGCGGTCCGGTTCAGCACTTGGCTGAACTTAGACTGAACCTCGGGTTCGGTTCGGGGTTTGAACCGGGTTTGGCTAGGTTCGGAACCGAACTACGGCAACACTACTTGTGCTGGTCCCACCTGCTACTTTCCATAGCTTACCATCTTCTATCATGTACTGGGTTGCTCTGTGTTTTGCCCATTTTCTTTCTTTCAGGCTCGCTCCCATGTCCAATTCCACTAACACTTCAACAACCTCTTGGAATATTGGTTTGTTCTTGAATTGGTTTTGAAGATCTGTTATTTCAGTAGCTGGTGTTGCATTGAATATATTGTGCACTAGACCTTCCGCCACCTCCCAGTCCTCACTCACACACCAGCTACTGCCATCGCTGTGCAATCTTGGCTGGTTCTCCCATTTTCTACTCAGCCCATCTGCAACTACATTGATTCGTCCCGGAACATGACGTATGTCTGTGATGCAGTGAGCTAGTACTCCATCTCACCAGCATGCATTGTAGTGGTTGTGCCTGACAGATCACGTGACCAGTCCCTTAGTCAGTAGCCCTTCTGGATGTAGTAGTCAGTTCATCCTATCCCATCGAGTCATCCCATCCAGACCTTTCCCTTCGAGTCCTGCGTGAGCCCCTGAGAGGTCCCTCAGGACCTCTCCTGCATGTGTAGCACTTAGCTTGTCATTCATGAGAATATCTCGCAGTGCATGGCAGTCTGTTTCCAATTAAATGGGGAATCCCCATGTTATGTCGGCAAATTTGTCTAGCGCGAATTTCAGTGCCGCGAACTCCAGTAGAAATGGCTTGTACTTCTCCTCGCTAGGTGATGTCCTTTTTGACACAAACCCCAATGGGTGTAATTTCTTGACTACCTTGCCACTTGGCAGCATTGTCTTGTTTCGCTGTGCTAGTATCCCTGCAAAGCCATCCTTGGAACTGTTGGTAGTGATGATGAAGGGTGTTCTGTCCCATTTCGGGCCCCATAAGACTGGCTCTGAAGTTAGTGCGATTTTGAGTGCAAGGAATGCCTTAGTGTGTTCCTCTTGCCATCTTCCCTTGAGCTTGTGTGCTGCCATTACTCTTCGGTAGACTGTTTTTGTGTGCTTCTCAGGTAGTTCGACCTCTCAAAGTAGGTCGCATAGCAGTTGTTCCATTTTAGCATATCCTTGGATGAGGTCTCTGAACTATCCTGTAATTCTGATGAACGCTGCCAGGTTTCTTGCATCTTTAGGTTGTTCCCAGTCTACAATTGCAGTGAGCTTTGCGAGATCCGGTTGGACGCCGTTCGGGCCTACTGTTGCGCCTGCAAAGACCGTCTTGGTCATGAAGAACTTCAATTTCTTTGCCGATAGTGACAGGTTCCTCTCGCGGATGCGCTGGAATATTCTAGTCAGCTTCGCTATCATCTCCTCAAACTCATCTGCCACTGTGCCTCCGTCATCAACCAGTAGTTCCATTATGTCTTCTGCTAGCAGATTGACCAGGTTTGATGCGGTAACATGCGCAAATGTTGACAGTGCACCTGTTAGTCCAAATGGCATCTTTGCATAGCCCAAGTACCCTCAGCCTTCGACGTAGAATGCTGTATATGGTATGGATTCTTCAGCTATTCGGACAGTGTAAAATCCAGATGCAAAATTGAACATGGATATCCATCGGTGTCCACTCAATCTTTGTTGTTTCATCCATATAGGGTATAGCACGGGTTCGGGTAAACCCGTGGTTTTCAGGCTAGTGTTGGGGAAGTTCGGTCTCAGACCGACCCAAACCCGGTTTAGACCGAACCGAAACCGCCGGTTTCGGTTTCGGTTTGGGAAATTTCGGCTGAGACCGAACCGTTCAGTCTCCGGTTTGGAGATTTGGCCGCGGGCCGAAACGGTTTCAAACTCAGTTTGAACCGCAAACCGACAGTCCAAAGTCGGCTACATGGCTGACTTCGAAAGTCACCCAAAGTCACCAACCCCACCAACAACACCCCCGATATACGCCAAACGAAGACGATGGAGCACCCGAGGTCGACAAAACGGGCGGCGGGGTACTCCCTGCCGCCCGCGTATGTTTTTTATTTTTATTTATTCGAACTTAACTAATGCATTTACAAATTACAGGTTGATGCACCACGGCCACCACCACCACCACCACCACCACCACCACGACAACGGCAACGACAACGGCGACGGTTACAACCACCGTCAACGCCACGCCGGACACGCCCACAGCAACGCCCACAGCCCACCCCCAGCGCCACGCCAAACGCGTTCAAAACGCGCGCCAAACGTACGTGAATGGGGTGGAGTCAACAAGGTGGAAGAGCAGCAGGGGTGGTGCATCCACCCCACTCCTTCGTGGTATGTACCTTTATTCATTTTTTCACTGATTTATTCATCCATTATAGAATGCGGCACCGTACCACCACCACCACGCAACACTAACACCACCGAGGAAGGCCAACGCGGGGTCAACCCGGCCGTCGTCGTGTGTACAACGCGTATGACGCGTCCGGACACCCTCGCGAAGAGGCTCCTATGCCACCACCACCACGCGTCCGCCGAAAACAACCAAAGCGGCCCAGCCGTCGTCGCGTGCACAACGCGTATGACGCATGGGGCACCACCACCACCACCACCACCACCACCACCACCATCACGCGTCCACCGAAAACGGCCAATGCGGTCAACCCACATCGCATGTACAACGCGTGTGACGCGTCGGGACACCCATGGAGAAGCCCGCGTGCGGCTCAATGCCGGCACAGGGTGTGCCAGCACCCCAGCACCCCAATCTCACCTCGCAAACAGGCTGGCCACGTCAATTGACGTGCGCAGCACTGTTGCGAGGTCAGAATGGTGCAGGGGCACTGAGCACTAGCGGTCCGCGGTTCAGACTGCGTTTGGACCGAAACCGAACCGATGCAAACCGTTTGCATCGGTTTCGGTCTGGTTTGGGGACTTTGGGTGGAAAACCGGACCATTCGGTTTCCGGTTTGGGCAAAAAGGCCCCAAACCGGACCAAACCGAACTTCCCCAACACTATTTCAGGCTGCGGGTTGATCGGGTACGGGTACGGTGTCCCAATTTGTTAACCCGTGTACTACTGCACACCCTTACCCGCGGTAGACGGGTATCCATGGGTTAGCACAGAGGGCCGCAAGCCCCAAAGGTATGTTTTTTTTTTACTTTTAATTCATTCATTTAACATATCTAATAATTCAGTTATACCCAAACCGCCGCCACCACCATCACCACACCAACCAACAACAGCAACAACAACATGGTGACAAAGGGAAACGGCTGGGAGAGTGGTGCGCCCACTTACCAGCACAGGTACATGCCCGAATCATTCACCACCGACATCGGCTAACCCCCTGCCTTCCAGTCCACACCTCGCAAATGACGTTGACGCATCAGTCGATGCGTCAACGCATGTTCGCAAGGTCTCCAGCACGGAGACACACACGAAGACCTTGCGACAGCACGGCGACGGTGATGAGGGTGACGTGGACAGGGTGATGTGGACAGGGCAATGCAGACAGGGCAACGCAGACAGGGCAACACGGACAGGGCAATGTGGACGTGGACGACGAGGGCCCGGATGATGATGAGGGCCAGAACGATGATGGCCAGGACAACGACGGCCACGACAATGACAGCCACGACGATGCCAGCCAATTGGCCAATGGTGACGATGTTGGCAATGACGCGACGTGGGACAAGAATGGGCCAGGGGGTGGAGGGCCATGGGGCTGTCAAAAACAATGTTGGCAGGACCATGGCCCCCTCAAATGACCTTGCGAACCGCATCAGCCGCATGTCAATTGACATGGCAAGGCATTCACGAGGTCAACAATGACCAGGACGGAGTGGGACGAGCCCCCACCCGCTACCCGCACAGTGACGCGGGTAACCACTATACCCATGTCCGATGGCGGGTGATGCAGACCCGGACCTGTGACGGGTGCGGTGTCTGCGGGTACGGGTACGGTGTTCGGCCTGGGGACCCACGGGTCACCCGTGCTACACCCTACATCCATATGTCGCCCTGTAGCATTGGTGCGACTCACGTCACTTTCTTGACTTTGCCAAAGTTCTGGCAGATGAAGCTTTCTGTACATACGACTGCATATTGCCGGTATTAAGGCGCCGTCATCGAATAGACTTTTTATCTTTGCCTCCTCCCCTTGTGTGCCCTTTAGAACAATGTTGTGTTCGAATGGTACACTGGGCTGTTGTCCTCCTTCCTCGCTCGTTGAGTACATGTCAACTATTTCACATTCATGTATCGACATTTGTACATTGTTGACAGTATTGAGGGCATCGGGGAGGTCTGGGCTCTTGTCCCCTCGCAGTGACTCATTGTGTGGGGGGATGCTTGTGACTAGACTGCGTTTATGGGCCATCTGTTCGTCCTTCAGACAGATGGCCCTTCCTCTTTTCCCTGGTTCTCCTGTTCCTGCTCATGTTCCTCCCAGTCGTTTGTAGTGTCTTCCATCGTTACTAGCTGGATAGGTACTGTTAAGTCGCGATTGAAGTGGCCAAGAATTGATCCACAAATGGCTCACCACGCTCCCTCCCATAGTGGTAGGCCTTGATTGCATGGGAGCGGGCATTTGGGGCCTCTGTGTCCATGCATGCCACACCTATAACATTCCCCTGAGCATATCATCACTGTCCCAGGAGTAAGTGGCACTGGGGTATTAGCATGGACCCTCGCATCTTCGCCGTGTTTTGTGATCCATTGTTGTACTTGTGTGCAGTATGTGACTAGGCCTTGTGGTGTGTTGGGATGGTGTACTAGGTTATTAATACATTTGCGTAACGCGTCTTTGTCGGCCTGTGTTGGAGGTGCTCTGGTGTTTGTCGTGATCACTCGTTGGGGCTGATATCCCCACTTGATGTTCCCTTTTCCTCCTCCATTGGATGTAAATGGGTCTCCACTGTTCAGCTTTGTAGGTGACATTCTGGCAAACCGTGTGGGATTGGTGTTGGTGGGTGTCACGAGTGACGTCCTCGATAGTTGCATTCGTACGCCGGCCATGGGGGAAGCTTCGAGCTGTTGTAGGTGACTGGTGAGTTCCTGTTTTTCCTCCACTGCTTTTTTCAGCTTCTCTGCTCTGTCTTTGATGTGCTCTAGGTCAATCTCCCTGATTGCTTTGGTGAACTCCTCCCAGTTCGCATGCATCGAGGAGACCTTCTGTTTGATGAGGTCGGGCAGTTGTTTTCGTACTTGGCTTATGTACGTTGTCGTTCGTTCGATGTTGGCTCTGATGGCTAGGCGCAGTTGATGTGTGTCCATGCACTGAGTCCTCCTACATCTACTTTCTTCCCTAGGTCTTCTTCTTTCAGTTGTAGTTTGAGTAGTTCATCTTCGTATTCGATTTGTGTTTTCCTCACTTGTTTTACTTTCGGCCATTTTTTCGCGAATGCTTCTTTCAGTTTAGGCCATGTGGCCTTGTCTGCTGGGTCGAGATTGTCAAGCCAGTCGTCTGCGGGACTGGACAAATGTAGATAGTTCTCAAATGCTTCCAATTTAGCCTTATCGTCATCTCCATGCGTATCTCTGAGGAACGCTCGCATGAAGTCCTGCACATTCTCTCCTTCATGGCTGTCACCCCAGAATGGCTCTACAGTCAATGGTGCCATTCTTCTAAGTTTGACTATGGGTGCATTTGTCGAGGTGTTTTGGATGTGGGTTGGGGGTGTTACTGATTGGTTTCAACGTGGCGGTGAAGTAGGGGGTGTTTGTTGCTTTAGGCGACTTTTGAATCCAAAGGATTTGGGTGAATGGGATCTGGATGGGGTGCTCGAAGGTGTTATCAATGATTCTGAGGATGGTGGTAACAATTCGGCACTGGTGGTGTAAGGGATGAAACGGCCGTTCAACTTTGATCTTATTTTGGGTGCCAGGGTGGGCTCATGGACTATTGTTACTGTGCTAGTGATTATTCGGTGGGTACTCTGTCATGATCCAAAAAGGATTCGGATCAAAACATAGCAATATGCTGTCACTAGTCACCATCCCTACAGCGCACATCACATTACAAGGACCATTCATACTGGAATGCCCCCATCTGCATATGGAGTAGAAAGGAATACCCTTATCTGCATATAGGACACACAGGAAATCCTTATCTGCACATAGGACATACATGAAACCCTTATCTATACAAGGGACATGCAAGGAAACCCTTATCTACAGAAGGGACATGCAAGAAAACCCTTATCTATGCAGAAGAAATGAAGGAATACCCTTATCTTAACTGATAAGGCCCCCAAAACATCTTATCAGAGGCCAAAGAAGCACAAGAAGCACAGCCACATCCTTATCTCCAATCATAGAGATAACACATGCCACCCATCATTCCCTGATCAAGAAGCACATCACATTTCATATCAATTGATCAAATACAGCCCAGCCCTGATCTTATCTTTTTCTTAACTGATAAGGATACCCACATGGCATGGCATCAATTGATCAAGAAGCACAGCCTCAGGAAGATGATTCTAGAAGCATAGCCTGGCACAGCCCTTGCCTTTGATTCACACACCCAAGATTGGACCAGCAACATGACTCACTCCCATCAAATGTGACTCATTGGTCTATCCATGACAAATTATGACCCTTATGACATACTCATGACCCCCCATGACTCATTATGACCCCCCATGACTAATTATGACTATTTCTGACTCATTATGCCCCCTCCTTTGATTATAATTCCTATGTGACTCATTAATTGACTCTGTATGAGTCACAAACCCATGCCTTCCTTTCTTATGACTCCTTATGAGTCATAACCCCCCCATGCCTTTCATCATTATGACTCCTTATGAGTCATAAACCTATGCCTCTCCCCTATATGACTCCCCATGAGTCATATCCTATGCTCTCCATTTCATATACCATTCTATGACTCAGTATGACTCCTGCTGTAGAATAGGTATATATAGAGCCCAGTTTCTGCTGGAGATGGCTCAGTCACCTAATCTGACAGGCCCAGTCACAGGACAGTCCCTCTCCCAGATTCTGATTCACCCCATCTGTATTTGTTTGTATTACCTACTTTGGTAGTAGCTAGTACCCAAATACCAATTGCAGTTCAAGTCATCATTCATTTGTTTAAGGATATCAATCTCAGATATATTGATACTCCCTTATTACTTGTTTGATATATATTCTTTGTGTTCTGTCACGTAGTACAGTCACATTCAATTTCTTTCAAGTTCTATTGATCATCACCAAAGATATCCCAGTGCTTTATTCTGCACTAGTAGCCAATGTGCGTTTGAAGCTTCGGAATAAAGTCCGATATCTTGATCATCAATCCTACTTGCCTATTGTTCAGTTCATTCATTCTGTACATAGTATTTTGTCACACCTCCCTTTTTGTTTGACATCTACTGTTACACTCGCCCATCGCCCATCGCCTATCGCCCATCGTCCATAATCTATCGCTCATCTCTATTGTACCTCTGCTCATTGTATACTTGCTACTTGTATACTTGACTGTTGTACACTCGTTCATCTTACACTGTTCATACTTGCTTGAGTTATTATCCGCTTATACTCTCGCATACCTCTTGTCACTCAAAGTCTTTACCTTCAGTAGGGAAGACCTCACTGTTCACTCATCCTCTATAAGTCATACATCTGACTTATATTATTGTCAAGTATTTGTTGTATCCCTCAAAGCTAACCTTTGATAGGATTCACACCACAACCCAACCACCCAACAGGAATACCCCAGAGTTATTAAAGAGCTAAATCCTTGTTCCTAAAGGACAACAAGGTAATTTCCCGATCAACGACGCACTCCGGAAACCCTTGGTGTGGATTTGTTCAAACACTTCCCACGCAAAACAACTCATATGTGTCTGATGGGTGTGGGATGCTCGTGTTTGATGGATCTTGTCAGTGTGGTGTACTTGTGTTTGATGGATCTCGTTCGGAATGCTCGTGTGTGATGGGGATTCTCGGGTTTGGCTTTATACTTGTTGTGATAGCAGACTATGGGGTGCCGTGAGGCCTTGATGCTCGTGTGCTGTGGAAGTTGGCGGTGCTCGTGTGTGATGGCGACTTGATATTCTTTTGTGGAAGTGCGTGTGGGTGCTAAGAACTAAGAGATTGCATGAGTTCAAATCGTGCACTCATCACCAGGTGGAGTGGGCACTAGTGATGATCTCTATATGGATGCGTGTCATAGTCTCCGATAATGTCTCTCTCTATCTCTAGCTGTGCATCTAAGTCTGAACATCATGTGATATGCTGACTAAGCATATCATGTGCCTCCCACTACAACAGTCAGACGAAACATGGATTTTACGATCCGACAATCAGGCCACAATTGCTATATCGCACAACCCAGAATTCCACGCGTGGACGAAGCACATAGATATCAATTTACATTTCCTATGAGATCACGTCACGTCTGGTATCCTCAAAGTCACATGTATTCCTTCAGAAGAAAATCTAGCGGACATATTTACAAAAGGGTTACCTCGCCTGCTTCACGCAAAGTTCACAGCCGAACTTGGTCTATTGACCAGAGAGGAACTGGGAAGAGCGGAACACATAACGGAATACATGAACGATGTTTACCGCGACCCAGAACAAGTCGAAGAGTATTCGACCAAGGGGGAGTGTTGGGAATAGTGGCCTAATAGTCACGGAAAGGATTAGTAATCTGTATCACGTGACCCCGGAACTCAAACCCACCTGTCCGATGAATAATGCTGAAGCACAGTATGTATTCCACTCACCACAAGAAACTTCTAGTAGGTTTAGCTAGTAGTATAAAAGCCCTCTCAGAGAGAGGCAAATATAATTCATTCCACACAAAATAACTTAGCGGTCAACAACCACTGCAAACTATATATTCCAATAGAAGGAGAACTCAGTGGCCATTGTTTGGTTTTCTCATTTTGGGCAAGCTTCGTGATGGAGAGATTTGATTGCATGATCTGATCGTTGGGCCAGGCCATCACGATGGCAGCAAATCAAATTGGATATCACATGAGCCTCGCAACCAAAAAAGGCAGGTCGTTGATTTCTCTCTCGTGCTGAGAGTGAGACTGCTCCTTACTGAAATGTAGTTAATAGTTGACTAAAAGTATCTAAGTATGCAGGTAGAATATAAAATGAACCTTGTAATCTCCCCAAACTGCAAGTAAATATAACAGCATTGCTAAAAAAGGAAGTTGTGAAACCACATGGTTCCAATTCGTGCGGCCGCGCAGCCTCAATCGCGCAAATAATAAAAGTGCATTTGTCACGTCATAACCAAGTATCTAATTCTGCTAGGTATATTCACCCACTGTGACCAGACTTACATATTTGGCAAATTTTGGCAAGTCTTGTACCACATAGTCATTTCACTCATTCTAGCACACTTCAGTTTCTGCAAACTGAATGTACCAGACAATATACAGCTGATTCGGAAATTCTTGTCCCACGGTTCAAAAAGTGCGAAAAAAATCAAAAAAATCAAAAAAATCAAAAAAACATTTGCTCCCTCAATACCAGCTAGAATCGCCTACATTTACATGGTCAGACCCATAAACCCTCAGAGAACACCCTAATGAAGATCTTTGCGCATTAACAGATGTCAATTTCTCGAAGATTTACATGGTTTGTGAAGACCAATTGCGCCTTCGCTGGCTTCTCCACATCGGAATACGAGTTTGGGAATCCAAATGGAGACACCTTTATTGGCGTAGACAAGGTTTCAGAAGCTGAGGGTGTCAAGAAAGATGTTCTGTTCAAGGTACAGTCGTCTCCCACTTGCCTGCCGTGACACTCATTCTCAATCAGTTTAGCAATAGCGGAATCGACGATTGGGACGATTCGCACCTCCCAGGCCCTCCCAAAACTAGGCAGAGGCCCCGTGCCGTTTTCAACAAGTGGGTTCAAATGTTGCAATGAGCAGTTGCTGAGTGGCCGATAGGGACAGTGAAGACGTTAAGCAAAGAGTTTGTTGGCTTTCCCTACTACTCCGAGTGGGTTCGAGATGATGGGGCAAGCAAATTCTCGCATCAAAGGAGTGGAACACAACTGTTATGCTTGTGGCAACGGCATCGCCAACGACACCAAAGAGCAGCAATCAGCGAGAGTATTAGGTGTGTACTCTCTGTCAGTTTGCATTCAAGGTCATACTCCAGAGTCACTCAGTCACTCCACTCTGTCTCAGACTCTGGGTCTGTTCGGCAAGCCTTGGGCAGTCACCAAATATTGAAGTACTATTGTGTTCGGTGCCAGTAATGTTTTAACATATACTCTGTGTATACCAACTTCCTTGCCTTATCCATAGTAACTGCTGTTGTGCCTGCTTCAACAATTTCATGTTCAGGATACCCGCTCACTCGAATTGATCTCGTAGAAAAATTTTGGTTAGGCTGCCTTAGGCAATGTGCTTGGTGGAGACACCAACAGATTCAAGCCTTCCAGCAGTGGCCGCAACACTCCTTGTTTCATTTCGTAGCTGATATGGCAGTAACCCATGGTGAATGAATGGTATTGAGGGAGCAAATGTTTTTTTGATTTTTTTGATTTTTTTGATTTTTTTCGCACTTTTTGAACCGTGGGACAAGAATTTCCGAATCAGCTGTAATGGGAGAAAGTGAGTCCTCACTTGTGAGAATGTCCATTCCTTGACTTTTCATTGACGTGGCTAAATTCTGCTCTCTTAGAGGTTAATGGCGGAATCTCTCAAGTTATTCCCAAGTCTCAAATGCCTTTACATCTGGGGTAGAAATAATGGGATCAGTCGTGAGTTCCTTCCACCAGAGGAAGTGGCCGATTTCGTCACAACGGTTGCCAACCACTGTGTAAATGTGGAGTCTTTTACTGAAGTTACTGATCTTGCTGGGGCTTTTGGACACTACAAGGCCGTAAAAATTCAATGGGGCCACGATGGCACTGTAACTTTTCAGGAGCGGCTAGGCTGCGGGCGCATTATAGGATGCGAGGAGGATGATTTGCCATGTATTTGGTTTGAATTTGTCTGCAGAAGTGGTTTAAGCTTTTGCAAGGAGGCACTCCGACTTTGGGAAAATTTGTCGTAGCCTTACCCGGTAATAGTATTCAAATTATTTATCTGCTAATTATTATAATCCCGTGTCATTCCGTCCATGTTTTCC
Organism: Hygrocybe punicea; assembly: GCA_963556145.1. Lineage (NCBI taxonomy): Eukaryota > Fungi > Basidiomycota > Agaricomycetes > Agaricales > Hygrophoraceae > Hygrocybe > Hygrocybe punicea. Next base: position 1,749,869 of record OY744465.1, read on the forward strand.
CAATGAACTTGCGGCAACACCAGTTCCCTGCAGAATGCCTTTTCTTGCAATGTTGTGGCCATGTGTAATCATCTGTTTCTCCACCTACCTGCTATTGAAAGTTTGGCTAGCGTACGCCCGAACACTGCGCTCGACTGACGACACCCGTCGGTCGGAGGTATTCCGTAACCTTGGTATTTCCCCAACACTCACGAAGAAAATAGTCGGATTTTTCCATCCGTATTGGTGAGCAAACCTTCCTCGCTGTGTTACACTCTTTGATTCTACTCAAGAAAACACAAGCAATGCAGGAGGGGGTGGTGAACGTGTGCTGTGGACAGCTATCGCCGCTCTGCAACGTACTGAACGCGATCTCGTCAGTGTCGTGTACAGCGGGGATATTGATGTAACAAAAGAGGAGATCATCGCTAAAGTGGAGGTATTATCGTTGTCGAACGCAAGATAGACGTTGGGAATTGACTTCAACTGTTCAGGCTAGATTCGACATTACATTGGACCATTCAACTATTCACTTTGTGTTTCTGCGATCCCGCCATCTGGTCGAGGACGCCGCATGGCCGAGATTCACACTCCTTGGTCAAAGTGTTGGTTCGATGTACCTCGCATGGGAAGCAATGTCGCAGCTCATCCCTGACGTCTTCATCGGTTAGCCTCACACGAAAGCTACTGAAAAGATAACGTGATTCCTCATGGAATTCCTGCAGACACGATGGGATATGCATTCACATTTTACGTAGTTTCGGTCTTGGGCCAGATCCCTGTCGGGGCATATGTCCACTACCCAACAATCAGCACCGACATGCTCGCACGCGTGAGATCCAGGCAACGATGGCACACCAATTCGGACGTCATCTCGTCCTCATCAGTGCTCAGCCACGGAAAGCTCCTGTGCGCCAGTACATCCTCTTTTCATTGTTCATATTGACTACAAAGGCCTGCCCAGGTACTACCGTCTCTTCATGTATTATTACTCTCTATCCCTCCGGAATGCCTCATTCCTCATGGTCAACTCCTCATGGACAAAAAACCACGTCCAAGCCATCCTGCAACACTCCGATGGACTTCTCGATGCCATTCATTTCTTGCCATCCCAATTGATGTCGAGATTCATTAAATCCAACAAATTATCTAAATCGGTGCAGATCGTGTACCCGCCTTGCGATACGCGTGAAATGGCCAAGTTTCCGCTCGAAGGCAGAGAGCGCATTATTCTTAGCGTGGCGCAGTTCCGGTGCGCGATTCCCCTTGTCATCCACAGTCCCTACTAATTTAATGCTTTTACTTTACAGTCCTGAGAAGGATCACGCAGCGCAACTGCATTCCTTTCATAAGTTGATTAAAACATACCCAGAACATAGCCAGTCTGGCACAGCTGTCAAGCTCGTCCTTGTTGGTGGAAGCCGCAACGCAAAAGACCTGGCCCGTGTTGACCAGCTGCGTCATTTGGCAAAAGAACTCGGCATTGAGGTTCATTTACACATCTGAATTCAGCAACTACGTGCTTTTTTTTTGACTTCGGGAGCACTCTAGGAATGTGTCGAGTTTGTCGTCAATGCTTCCTTCTCGGATATCCTCGGCTGGCTATCCCGAGCAAGCATTGGACTCAGCACAATGGTTGACGAACACTTTGGGATCAATATCGTTGAGTTCATGGTCAGTCATTCTTGGATTGTGGTAATGTGTTGTCCTCTCACCATTGTGATCGCTGCGTCGCAGGCGGCAGGGGTGATACCGGTGACACATGCCTCCGGGGGGCCTCTGAACGATATTGTGGTCCCTCTGAACGGGGAACCTACGGGTGCCGCGGTTTTCATTCCCAACCACGTTGCACTGACAACCTTCTTATGCCAGGTTACCACGCAACGACTCCAGAGACTTTCGCAGCTACATTACACACAGCTTTGACGCTTTCCAAAGTCGAGGAATTCGCGCTGAGACAGCGAGCTAGGGCCTGCGCCATTCAACAGTTTTCAGTGGAGGAGTTCGAGAAAGGCTGGAATGCTAGTGGATGGCGTAATTGGATCACGGAGTCCTCCTCACTCTGATTCGGATGCTGAATATCGTTCATGTAGCAGGGAATAACGATCCGATGGTCCGAGTGACAGAACTTAACCCCAAAAGACTCCCTACCGAAAGAACATGCAATGGTTTCTGACTGTTTTTAACATTACCCCCTTGTACTACAAGTGCCTAAAGTTTGTTCTTTATGGCGACGGCCTCCCCTTTCCCGATGATCTCCTCCATTGTCGAATACCCAGTCAACCCCATGGTGATGTCTAAATCCGCTAACGTGCACTTGATTACCTCCTCTACGCCAGCTTCGCCACTGATCATGAGACCGTACACCCACGGTCTTGCCACTGCCGCATTGTTTCTCAGCAAACCCAAAATCATCAACGGAAGGAAATGCACTCACGTAAAATCGCCTGAGCCCCCAGTGCAAATGCCTTTATGATGTCACTACCAGTCCTAATTCCTGAATCGAAAAGAACAGTCAGTTTCTTGCTCCTCTGCGCCTCACGTATTTTGGGAGATTGGCATATTCGCTCAAGGGAAAAAAGAGAAGCTACTGCGCCATCTACTTGACGGCCGCCTGCGGGTGAATGACGTCTTAATAACTCAGGGAAAGGGAGACGGGGATAGGGCCCACCGTGATTTGAGACAATAATACCATTAACGCCTGCGTCTAAAGCTTTCTCTGCGTCCTGTATATTGTGAAATTCCATTCAGGACACAGCGAAAAAGCATCATGCTCACCACAACACTTTGGATGCCTTTCAAGACAAGCGGACCGGCCCAATTGTCTCTCAAGAACTTGAGCTCCTCCCATGTCCTGAATTTTCCAGAGTTGATCTCCCTCATCCATTCCCCCCCGAGGAAAGTATCTCTCATCGCCTTCTTGTCGCCAGCAAGGCAGAGTTTGTCTTGAACCGCAGGGTTATATGGGAACTTTGTGTGCTCGTCTCGGACTGGCTGGATGTTGTATCTCGCCATGAAAATCGGGTCTGAAGTGCCGACTTGTGTCCCTACGCCGTGTGCAAATGGCTGGGGAGCAACATAAATGAGTACGAGACAAGTGGAATGGAACGGGAGGACATCACAAGATACGCGGTATCAATATCATGCGGTCGCCAGCCAAGTAATGTGGTGTCAAGTGTGACTACTAGAACCGTGAAGCCGTTCTCTTTTGCCCTTTTGAGCAAGGATAGCGTTACGTCATTTGAGCGTGGCCTGATAATTTACGACAGATGATTCCCAGAGATAAGTCAGCAAGAGCAGGACTAGACGTACCAGTATAGCTGGTACCACCTTGAGCTATTTCCGTTGGCTCGTGCAACTTCTTCAATGGAACGCGACGAAGCCGTGCTCATAATGAACGGAACTCGAAGATTTTTGGCAGCGCGAGCCGTGGCAAGCTCAGCGTCAGCATGCCAGACACCTTGCACTCCAATTGGGGCAAGGAATAGTGGAGATGAATATTTGACACCAAATATGGTCACCTGAAATTTACAAGATGAAGACAATGAATGGGGCAGGCGATCAGTCCAAACACTTACAGAGAGATCACGAGTGTGGGTGTTGCGCAACATGCGCGGGACGATTTTGAACGCATCAAAAGCCTTGCGGTTCGCATGGTAGGTGGAACCCGAGCCAGCACTCCCAAAAGCATACAGGAATGCACCTACGTGAGTTCAAGTCAAAGTTCAATAAAAATTCGCTGAAGGGTCGTTCGAAACAGACCATGGTGTTCCTTGAGTGCCTCTCGCGCTTTCTGTTCAAGCTTGTCGATATCCACCGTGCCGTTGATTGGCGGTTTTCGGCTGGAGTATGCTTGGAGCATATGTGCCCCCCATGCAGTCGAACCTGTTGGCCGGGACATGGACGTTGAGGAAGTGGGATGGTACCGCGAATGTGATAAAAAGCTACCGGCGATGCAGATGTCGTAGGCTTTCGGGGATGTTGACTGATTGCCGGCAACCTCAGACGCTTATCAGATAATGTGGTCATTTGTCTCCGACTTCACCCATCTAAGGCATGACACGAGGCCAGGCGTACGTGAGCGTTTCGCGATCATACTTTCTTTGCGTCAAATCGATGTGCTGCTCCGCGGAACAGCAAGAAATGCCAAGAGGGCAGTAGTTTTTCAAATCTCGCGCGCAAGATATCACTGATGGTTGGATGATGTATGGATGATTTACGCGCGTCGAGGGTGGCACAGTCGAGATGCGGACCATCAACCTTGCCAGATTTATATTCACTATGGTCGCAAATTCCAAATGTATTACGCACCGAGGCCACTGGGGCTATCATGATGATACCGCTCTTTCGGATTGTAGGTCTCGGATTACTCCAAGATGAGCGCAGAGGAACAATTCTGATGCCGTAAGGACGCGAGAGAGGTGAAAATACCGGTATTAGTTTGGACAGGAGATCATGAATCAGTTGTGCTTCCATCTAGAAGCACAATGGTCCATTTGGACGGTAATATTGCAAAGGTATGAGGCGCACTCACCGACTGATCCGAAAAATTTCAAGCAATCCAATGTACAAATGCACAATGCACAAAATGCACAAATATACATCCTCGTCGATGGTTCGGAATCGCGGACTCGGAGCATGAGCCCAATAATATTGATCCGATTCGGCGATTCGGAGACACGCGACCACTCGGAGGATCTTGCCAATAATGGTTCTCAAGGCTCGGCTAGTGACTCGGCTAGTGGATGACAAATATGTAGTTATTTCTATATACAGTAGTCTATGTCCGTGCAGGCAAAGTTTCTGGCCTAAGGAATTTGTTTTGGAAGAGGTTACATAAACAAATTTGCAATATAGCGAGAAACTCGGTTTTGGGGGAAAAAACAGGAAGGGGTTTTTTCAAACTCAAAAACAGTGTCCGGTCCTAATCGAGAAGTCAAATGAGCTGCGAGGGTGGGAGGGACAAGCAGCAGGTCTGAATGAAACGTGAACACAGCGTCGAGTTGGTTGAGGAAGCTGCAATGTCTTATGGCAAGTATATTGATGAAGATACCTGCTGCTAGGGAGTGGCGGGGGGGTTGAAATGAGGGAGCTGGAGGGTGGGCGAAATGAAAGAGATAATCTGCTCTATTGAGCAGGGAAGATCTTTTGAAGTGGCAAGTGGTGGTGGCACGAGCTGAGAGGCAGACGCGCCACAACTTGCCAGATTCGTACATAGACTTAATTCTAATTCACACTCATTCTTCGTGTTTGTTAGAAGACAATCTATGTCTGTGCAGGCAAAGTTTCTGGCCTAAGGAATTTGTTTTGGAAGAGGTTACATAAACAAATTTGCAATATAGCGAGAAACTCGGTTTTGGGGGAAAAAACAGGAAGGGGTTTTTTCAAACTCAAAAACAGTGTCCGGTCCTAATCGAGAAGTCAAATGAGCTGCGACTCCCAGATATTAGGAGCCCAGCGACGCGTTAAGCGAAGTGGACTCCCAGTGATTAGGAGATGGGTGAGTTACTCACAGTTTTAGCGGGGAGGTGGCATTGCATAGCGCAGGAAGGGTTCTAGGACTGGTGTTCCCTGCATGTAAGGGGCCATGACTACTGCGTGTTGGCGTAGGTATGTCAGGAACGCACCACTGGTCCAGCGACCAATGGTTTTTACTACTTCGAAGGGAACACCTCGTAGCAGGAGTTCAAGTGTGGCTCCAATGCGTATCCCATGTCCCTGGAAGGGAGGTATTTTGAGTGCTTTGCTGATATCCTTCAAGCGTGATATGAAAGCTAATCGGGTGAGAGGTCGGAGTCCTTGTGGGTGGCGCCATGCAAATAAAGGATCGGCCGGGGATGGGTTGTTGATGCTGAAGTGGGTATTGATGGTGGCCTCTGGATCGGATGGGCCTGGTTGTTTTGACCAGTATATATCCTCGCCTTCTCGGGAAGTCTTGGTGACTGGGATGTGGAAGACTGATACTTGGAGATTGTTGCGATCTTTCCGCCAAGTCATATCAGAGCGTTTGACGTGTAGGTCAGGATTGAAGGCTTTTAAAGTGGGAACAGTAAGTTCTCCCAGGCGAGCTATGGAGTAAAAGGTGGTTGTGAGACAAGCATAGAAAGCGGCATCGAACGGGAGCGTTAGGTCCAGTTCATTCTTGGCCATTGCTAGAAATTGGGTAGTGATGGGTTCCCTCTTGGCACGAATGGATGTGGGGGGAGTGAGGGAAGTGGGACCATCGAGGGCCGCTTTTATCTCTGGGTGATTGGCACACCATGGCTGGCCATGGAGAATGTGCCATGCACGGACGGCGAAGACATAGTTGGCCAGAGTCTTTCCGGAGTAGACTCCGGCATTGTTAGCAATGAAGGCGAGGACTAGGACCAGGCTGGCTGGACATCGTTGAGGTTCCGGAATGCTGCGGAGATCGCAGAACCGGTGAAATGCGAGAAGTCCCGCACCGTATCCAGCCCGAGTGCCTTGAGCCCAGGATACGCCGATGACCTCTAGAATTCGGTCTAGGTCAGCATCAGTGATGGGGAGAGTGTGTCCATTAGTGTCGTGTGCTGTACGTGTCCGAGCTGGGACCCATAGCCGAAGACGGTCGCGGGCAAGGCAGTGAGGACGAAGCGGTGAGGTGAGAGGGGCCAACCCAAGTCGATATGGTTGTGGCCTGGAAGGAATTGGGTCCGGGGGTGGACCGAAGGGTGGATCAACCGGACCATTGGCTTTGGAGGGCTCGCAGCTCAGTTTCAAAGTTAGTGGGCTGTTTCTGTGGGGGACCAGGATTCCTGAGAGAATCCGCAATGAGCTTTGCGGTTGGTTTGGGGTATCGGCCCTCTCGGAGCAGGTTGAGCTCAATGTCTGAATATGGTAGGGTCGCATCAATGATGAAGCGGTCGAGACCGGCTGGTATCTCAAAGGGGGGTAAGAGGAGGTGGTAGGGAGGATAGATGCCCCGGGAGGGGCCATCGGCTGGGTTGAATTTGCTGGGGATGTAGGTTGCATGGATCGAGAGAATGGAATCACAAGACTCGATGAAGTTGTGGATGCGTTTAAAGACATCGTTGATGGCTGCGTTCCTGCTGCGGCCGTTTGGCCAGCCTTCGACGACTCCCATGTTGTCCCCAAATAATTCAAAGTGGTGGCCAGTTGTTGCAGACCGGGCGACTGATCGAATGAGGAGTTCAAATCCCAGGGCCTCCGCCCAGCCGATGTCACGTTTACCATTAAGGGTCTGCCATCCTGGAATGAGGCGCCAAGCACGCCAGCGGCCAGCGATGACGATTCCGATGCCAATGCCCGAACTGGCATCTGAGAAGGCGTGGAGGTCTGTGAGGTGGACAGGGCTTGGGATTGTCCGGCCAAGGAATGGTTGGGCCAGTTTGGCGCACCACCATTGCAGGTCTTCACGGATTGTCCGGTCAGCGTGGCGTGGCATGAGAGGACGGTCACCGTAGATGCCCAGCATGTTCTCCAGGCCAGTGAGGTAGGCACGGCCTGGAGGGACCACCAGGGATGCATGAAGGAGCTTTCCGTAGATTTGTTGTACGTCGCCAAGGGTGTGGGTAGGCGAGTGCTCCCATTCGTGGGTTGAGGCGAGGTATTTGGTCTTCTTCTTTGGTGGAAGGGAGACCGTGAGTGTTTCCAGGTTCCAATCCAGGCCGATGAATGTCGTCGTTGAAGCAAAGGGCAGGTCCTTGGATTTTTCCCAGGGGATACCAAGCTGATCGGACAGGCGATCAATGTCGTCGAAGTTGTAGGCAAAGAGTTGGTCCCCGGAGGGGCGGGGTGAGCAGGATGATAGATCGAGGCAGGGGGAAGAGCAGTCTTCGTCAAATTCTTCAAGGGTGCCATCGGGAAAAACTCTCCCGCCAAACCAGAGGCGCCCACCATCGTGATGTCGGCCACGGGGGGTAATGTCGGCATGCCAGTCTCTGCGACGCATGTTGTATTCCTGGAGGTGCTCTCGAAGGATCCGGAAGAAAATGTGGTCGTCGACCCATTTGGAGAGAGGCGCCATCCCATGGCAACGGAATAGCTCGGTGCCTGCGTCACTGACGGAGCCATACACTCCAGCAGATGGTGCCACCCCAAAGCAGGTGGCAGTGTCGATGCAAAATTCGTCGGCAGCGAGTCGGACAACGGCACCTGGCCATTGGGAGGGGTGCAGGGGGATGGTCCGGTATGCCTCTGCCACATCTCTTGTGGCTGCCTGAGAGCCGGGGGGCAGGCGTGAGATGAGTAAGGACACAATTGAGAAAGTCCCCCAGGTGCTGGGGAAGCGGTCCGAGTCGATCTGGGAGTTGATAGAGGGGCTTGGGAATTTTGCTGAGGTCTTATGAGGGAACGAATAGTTTTGTACGTTGCGGAAGTGATTCGGTCGGCCTGGTTTGGGTATGATGCCAAAGGGGGCCGTCTGGAAGGGGCCGATGAGTATCTCAAGAGTTGACTGTGAGAAGGGGCCCAGGTATCGGCCTTTGGACAGCTCTTTGGATACAATTTTTTGGAATTCGGAACTATGTTCAATGATGGAGTCTTTGTTTGGCGGCGCTTGGGTGCGTGAAATGGTGGGTATCTCAAGATTGAAACCATATTGCATACTTCGAGGGAGGTGATCATAGCGAGGCCAGATGTTGGTTGAATGGAGTAGTGCTTCCCAAGCATCTGGTTTATAGGGAGTGAGGGCTTGATGCTTTCTGCGCTCGAGGACAGCCTTGTGCGCCATGAGTGGTATGACCACATCTGGAGCAGATGTGACGATTGTCGTGGTGGGTGCTGGTGCAGCCGGCAACGTGTTGGAAGTCGACGCAGATGGGGCGGCCATCGCGGAGCAAGAGGGACTTGTTGATGCGCTGTGCAAGCGCAAGGTGGAGTCCATCCCAGGTATGTGTTGCAGCGCATTCCACAATTCTGTGTGGGTGGCGACCGAGGCATACGGCGCAGGCAGAGTAGCCCCCACTGCCTGCGCCTGCCCAAAAATCCGACTTCTTTTCTGGACATCCTCGGCTGTCGCGAAGCTGGGGTGGAGACCCAGATCTTCTGCGAGTGTCAGTTAACCGCTTGTGCTCTCGGCTCCGTCTGGAGGGGGAGACGTTGTAAGGGGTGCTGTGGGCGGAACTAATGTCCTGGTCAGCCTGAGCGCATGGGTGCATAGGGCGCAGGAGCAGAGGAGCATGCATAGAGCAAGGGTGTGGCATGCGTGGAGCAAGGGTGTGGCATGCATGGAGCAAGGGTGTGGCATGCATGGAGCAAATAAGGGGCATGCATAGAGCAAGAGGGGGCGTGCGTGGAGCAGAGGAGGCATGCGCGATGTAAAGAGGAGGGTGAAGGTTATTGTTTTTTGGTAGGTAACGGTAGAGGGAAATGTGGGGGGGGCGACAGTCAGCAAGTGATCCGTCATTAGAGGGAGGGAGGGAGGACTCACGCGGAAGTCCTTGATGTTGTCCTTGTGCTTCCGATCTTCCCAGTATACCTCTTCTTTGGTTTTGCGCAAGACGGATTCATCTATTATAGAGATGTTGTAGGCGCCGCGGGGCGAGGGGATGGCGAGGTGCCATAGCCGTCGTTGTCTGGCCTGGTATAAGAGCAGGGCTTTCTGGTTGAGGGGGTCGTGGGAGGACCGCATCTCGTGGATCTGAAGCTTGCCCCAGAAGGAGGCGAGCATGGCCACGCGATCAGCTGGCCAGTCGGCCTCTTCCATGGCGAGGATCATCCGGGGGACGGCTTGACAGAAATCTTCCCATTTGACGTCCCTGTCATCAAGGGCCTTGTTGGAGTCTCTGGCAGCAGCAGCCGGTACCCAGGATGTCGAGCCATCAGGCTTCTGGGCCATCACCATGGCGTCATCGTTGACTGTGGCATGTGCCTGCATTGCCTCATCTAGGCCCTCATTAGTGTAGTACCAGAGTTCGACGTATTGCCCTCTATCCATCTTCTTGGTGGCGTAGTTGGACGCGAAGACGGGGGTGATGGAGGGCATCGGCCGATTCGGGATGGGGATGTACTTGGCCTTGTTCTTCTTCATCTCTTCCTTTCGCACATCCTCTCGCTCTTGGGCGGCTAGGAGAGCGTGTTGTTCTGCGGCCGCTTGCATCTGTAAAAACCGTTCTGCTTGTTCTGTGGCGTCGTTGTGTATCTGATCCTGCCATAATTGCTTCTCTAGGTTGTTACCAGCTGTCCAGACGTTGGTGAGCAGTTGTACTGCTTGCGCCTCTGTTGTTGTGGCATTGACAAAGGGTGCTCGAGTTTGGGCATAAAAGGCAGATGCGTAGTCAGGGCACTGGAGTTGCGCAGGGTCAAAGAGGAGTCGAGGCATCAAAGGAGTTGGTGTGTGATTTCGGAGTGAAATGAAAGAGATAATTTGCTCTATTGAGCAGGGAAGATCTTTTGAAGTGGCAAGTGGTGGTGGCATGAGCTGAGAGGCAGACGCGCCACAACTTGCCAGATTTGTACATAGACTTAATTCTAATTCACACTCATTCTTTGTGTTTGTTAGAAGACAATAATTTAACACTCAGCAAACCTTCGTGTCCGGTTAGCCCTCCCCGATCATTCCAGAATCTCCATCCCAGGATTGCCTCCCTGCCCCCGAATTTGCCGGGATGCTCTACACCCATCTCCATACTGCCCTTTGGCTATGTTTAAGATAATATTACCATTTTCAGTAGCCTACATTTTGCCTATAAATACAGGGTTCTTTTGACTCAATTAATCCAGACTCTTTTGTAATGCCTCGGGTTTCTCAACGCCAGCAGCTGAGAAATGCTATCAAAGAAGCACAAAATAACCTTATCCTAGCCAGATACCATCACCTTATGGGATTGGTACTGGATGATATGTTGTCTGATGCTGATTCTGACTCTGACTCTGACTCTGCTATGGACTTCCAAATTCCTTCATCTGATCCTATTTCTGATGAATCCATGACAGACTCTCTATCTTCTGATGGTGATGATGAAATTCTTGCAGGTAATTTATTTGAGACTATCTGACTTTGACCCTAATTTGATGATAATTTCATAGGTCTTGTATTTGAGGAACTACACAAGACTCTTGCTGCCCTAGATGATGAAGTCCAAACAGCTCGGGTTCTCAATCATCGTCCACCACCTCCTCGAGCCCCTCAAATTCAGCTTCTTGCTGAATGGGCTACTGCACACCCCAATCGTTTTCGCCGCAAAGTCCGTGTCCTTCCTGCTGTGTTTGATGAACTTGTCAGGAGGATCCAGGATCATCCGATTTTCTCAACTTGGGGTCAGCTCCCTGCATACTTCCAGCTTGCCATTTTTCTCAATCGTGCTGGGCACTATGGCAATGCTGCAACTACTGAAGATGTGGGTGAGTGGGCTGGGGTTTCAGTTGGCACAGTTTACAATTGCAGCTCTCGTGTTCTTGTCTCTTTACACGATGAAGTTATGCATTGGAACATCCAAGATCCAGCTTGTATGGAGGAGAAAAACAGAGCCAAGGCATGGGTTGAAGCAAAAACTTGTAAAGGTTGGAGAAATGGATACCTCTCCTGTGATGGGTCATGCTTCAACCTCTTTCAAAAACCTGGATACCATGGAGAAACTTTCTATGACAAAAAGAGCAATTATTCTCTTAATTGTCAAGTTGAGTTCTTCTTTGTAATATTTATATGATATTGACATTTATTTTTAGGTCATTTGTCTTCCCCACAATTTGCAGATTGTGGACTATGTGGCTGGTGTGGTTGGAAGCATTCATGATTCAGCCGTTTTCGATACTACCCGCATTGCTCGACAGCCAGAAGCATTCTTTGCACCTGGTGAGTGGATGTGGGCTGATTCTGCATATCCATGCCATCCATGGTGTGTCCCACCCTTCATCAAGCCACGACGTGGACAGCTCAATGCTCGGCAAGGAACCTTCAACTACCACCTCTCAAAGGTTTGTTTGATGTTGCAATCCCAGAAATTCAGTTCAAACTCCATACATTTCAGATTCGTGTACGGTCTGAACACTTGTTTGGTGCTTTAAAAGGTCGCTTTCAGTCACTCCGGGAACTTCGGTTTAAGATCCAGAACGAGAAGGATATGGCTCTTGTCACCCTCTGGATTCGTTGCTGCCTAATACTACACAACATGATAATCAAGATTGAGGAGACATTTGGCTCAAGGGATACATGGGAGTGGGCTAAGGATGATGGAGAGTACACCAGTGATGAAGAAGACTTTGAGGAGGAGGAGCAGGAGGGTGAAGAGGGTGAAGCAGTTCAAATTGGTAGCCTAGATGGGCAGGCATTTCGGGAAAGGCTTATGAGGATTTTGTTGTGATCTGCTGGTTAAATTTCTCTGTATTTACAATGCAGGCATGATGGTATATTTATTATACAAAAACCACAAAAAAAATACAACATGGGCCACCATAAGAATTATTCAGAAATCGGAGGGAAATTCACTGCTGGTATATCCCTAACAAGCTCCATCTCTCTCACCTTGAGTGCTTGCCTTTGGGTTTTTTCCCTCTCCATCTCCAGCTCAATCCTCAACTGCTTGATTTGAAACTGTGCCAAGGACAACTCGTGATCATGCTTTCGATCCACCTCGGTCTTTGCCAAATCGATTTTTGCTAAATTGAGCTCATGCTCGTGTTGGGCTTTCCGATCCTCCGTCTCCTTAGACTTGGCCTCCTCCCGAATAAAACGTAGATCCATTTTTTGTTTTTTGTTTGAGACGCTGGTGTGATAGGTGGATGTGAGTGATTGGATTGAAGAAAGGCTGTCCGAGACATTGCCTGCCGAATCCGTGGCACGTTTACGTCTTTTTTCAGGTGAGGGACCGGGACCAGATCCAGATGATTGTGACCACGGAGTAGGCATATTTACCTGGGACATGTGTGGCATGGATTGTTGTCGACGGAAAGGCGTACGGAGAGACATGGATTGTGTCTGCAAAGAATGGTCTTCTGATCCGGATCCAGACGCCCAACTGATAGGGCTCTCACTCCGGGAGGGGGGGTTGGATGAACGGGGTAGCAGGTATTGGTGGGAAGGGCCGAAAGGCGGAAGACGCGGACTCCTTTCCGGCGTCGTCCGTGACATCCATGTACCGTCCCCGCTGCCAACTGGGCTTTCCACGGTGTTGGTGCCAAATGCGGGATCCGGACACTCGTCAAAAATGAAATTCAGAGGTGTAAGGGGGGCTAGAATATGATTGGTGGGAAGCCGGGTTGAAAAGGGGTGAGGGCTGGCGTTGATGGGGATTTCTGGGATATGTTGGGTGGTATTGGAAGTGGAGGATGCTATGGGTGAATGTAGAGGGCCAGGGTGTCCAAATCATCGAGTGATTGTGGCTGTGAGTGTTGAACATCGGCAGGTACTTGGCTGGATGATGGGATAGCCGGAATGGTGGCCGTTTGCATCCTTGGGTTGCGAAAGAGCGCGGCAGCTTGCTGGTCGAGGTTTTGACCAGTATCAGAAGTGGCCGGACTTGGATTGTGACTCGGAAGTTGCTTCCAGAGCCCATGTAGATCCTGGAACCACGGAAATTCATGCATGGCACGATCTGCTGGCTTTTTGAGCAAATGCAATGGTAATAAAAAAATAACAAACTTACTGATGGGGTTAACATGACCCGATTCATCCTCAGCACGAATTCCAGCACCGGTTTGATTGAGACCACGCATAATATCGCGATATTTCGTTTTCAGGCTATATAGTTGTAAATCAGTATGATCCCGGTACACACGAAACAAAACTTACGTCTGTAAGCGGTTTTCAATGGTCTTCGCATACTTTTCGATGTTGGTTTCATATGTAGCAAGAACTTGAGGATCTTCATCAACCGAAAAGATAGCCCGAGCAATGCGGTTGTAAATCACATTCCGCGATTCCTTTCCAACTTTCTTCTTCCAGTTGTCGGCCTTAGCATCCTGAGTAGAGTCAGAAAACAGGAGCAATCGGTCGGCAGGGTGGTCCTTCAACCAGCAAACAAGTCGATCTGTTCGAGCACTGTGTTTGCCCTCCCAATAGACTTTGATTTTCGCAACATCGGCGCTGATATCTGGAGACGGACCAGGAGCACGACCTTCTACTCCTTTGCCCTTGTAGCTTGCTTGCATTGTGGTGGACCTTTTAGATTTACGTCTCGGAGTCGTGTAATGTCGGGCAGGCATGAAGGTTTGCTGAGTGTTAAATTACTACTGTATATAGAAATAACTACATATTTGTCATCCACTAGCCGAGTCACTAGTCGAGCCTTGAGAACCATTAATAGTGTTGCCACAGCTCGGTCCGGCTCGGCTCGGCTACGGCTAACAACGGCTAACCCATATATGGGTTGATAGCCGGACCGGACCGTTGTGGCAACTAGCCATCCAAAAAAGGAAATTAATAGCAGACAACCACTAAGGTCGAATCTCACTAGGGCAGGTCAAGGGTATGCAATACCCCCAGGGGTTAAGAGTATGGGTACCACGGGTTAAGGGTACAAGTCCAGCCTCAGAATACCCGCAGTACCCACATGGGTACAGTCATTCCTGGCTCCCTGAGACACCCTGGTTCCTTGAGACAAAAGGCCCGGAAGCTATCAATTTTGTAGAATACCCCCTCGGACTTGTTTACAGTACATAGATAAACTACACACCTACCTTTTGATCCCAAAATTGCAGCGCCGGATGCTTGTCAGGCCTGGCACTGTGCAGATCAGTGATGAAAATTCAATGAAATGTTCCAGAACTCCCCAAATGATGACACCAATGTCTGAAATTTGTGGTAGTTTTTGTCTCACACTTCATGCACACACATTTGTTCAAAAAAAACAAACCATCTGCACCCAAGAAATGTGTATTCTCTGCTCAATGGCCGGCACAGTGAGCGGCATGTCACATCACACTTCCCAATTAGGACTGATGCACGCACAAATTGCTTAGGAAGTCACGCTGATGTGACACTGTTGCAAGGACAGAGTTACGGCTAATAAGCACTTTTTCCAAAGATCGCTTTCATCGCCAATGTTCCTCACTTCTGATAAGACTTCTGAAGCTCTCACAGGTAATATGACATATTTGAGTATGAGACTGTGTATTTACATGAGGAAAGAAGTGTGTTTATTGTGAATTCCGAGGTGTAACTAAAATTGGCTGTCTCAAGGAGCCATGAATGACTGTATGGGCTGTATTTTTTTTGGGAGAAGAAACTTCAAAAACTCAATTTTGGGGGTATTTTTCGCTATTTTTGAGAGATATAATGAGAATCATTGCTTGTAAAAATATGTAAAAATGCTCTCAACACTCTCCACACTATTCTAAACATTGTGTTCCTTTAGTCTAAAGGGATCCAACCAGTATTCCGTCCACAATAATCATCAAAACCACCAAAAACAGGTAAAAATGGGGTATTTCGCACCTAGCATGCAGTCATAAACACTGAGAAAGGTTAAGACAGACAGAATTGATGTGATACTGACCTTAGTCACCTTGATTACATCTGGATTGGCCATGACTTCTCGCATTTGCTCCGGATTTGTAACACGTATTGGACCACCAACCGCACCAACTAAACAATGACTGCCCTGATTGGAATCCCAGTACAAATGCATGGAGCTGAATAATTTGGTGTCGTCACAGCTCAGTCCAATGGGCCCATCATAGTTAAGTGATGTCAAGTGGTTGGCAACAAGTTCAAATGTTTGGTCACAAATCTCCATCAGAAATTGTGGTTGCCGACCTTCTTTCATTCTGCCAAAGAAACCATGCTGGATGAATAATTTGCTACCAGTGCATGGTCAGCAATGCTCACCAAAAGCTGCATTGCGTACGCATCGGGAAATGCTCAGCTAGAGCCCGGTATGCGCGTGGGCTGTGGATGCTGATTATGTGCGATATCTCGTTTTAGAGATTGATATCTCTCTGTGTGCGTATTCTCTTATTTTCTATTGTTACAGTTTACCTTATCTTCTTTACAATCCCACTTCACCATTTCTTCACCACAGTCCATTTATAGATACTATACAGTACCTATATAGTGGCTTGTGTACATAGTTACAAACAAGTTGAGTTTTGGGTTTTGACCCCAGTGACAATGATCTTGCACACCCCGAATCCACGCCTACCCAGGCCGCGTTCACCACATCTGGAGCCCACCGCGAGGACTGTCAAGCTCACTTCACCTTTCTCTCTTTGCCTTTGCCATTTTTGGCATTTTACACCTCTTTCTGGCAGCAACAGCGCCCCATAGTCAACAGTGCGCCATATTCAGCAGCATTTCAAGCCTCTCCAGTCGCTCAGCAACTCCTAGGCCCATTTCCAATGATTCCAACACCTACATATGGTTATTTCGTACCAGTCGCGCCTCCAGGGCTGCAGCACTTGGCCTTTTGGCCTTTTTGTCACAGCGTCACGGCCACATCACACGGTGTTCAACATGCCCACCCCTTCGCATTTCCATTTATTTACACTAGTCCTGCCCCCCACACGCGTTTAAACACCACCAACAGACTCAGAAGACGACCCCCCACAGATCCCGCTCGAAAAACCACGCCCGGAAAGCCCCAGAATGGCCACAACAAACCCGTCCAACATGGAGCGCGTCTCACGCAGGAAACGAGTAACCGAGACCCTGTAGATGAAGGAAAATGCCCGCCATGCAACGGTTGTTGCATGTGCACCTTTAGGTATGCCCCCCATCATCGTCCCCGTGGTTCCCGTGCAGGAAAACGCATCCGCGCACGCCAACACAACGTCAACACGCGTATCGACGTGTCCCCCCTCGTTTCACACCCGAGTCGCCCCCCATTTGCGCCTCCGGACACGCTGTCGTCCCCAGAGACGAACCATGATGCACCCCTACCATCTGCGCCCTCGTCAGCCTCAGGACAACGCGCCCACGTGCCCCAACATGTCGAAAACACGCGTATCGACGCGTCCCCCCTCGTTTCTGGCTCAAATCACCCCCCGTTCGCATCTACGGACTCGCCGTCGTCCCCGGATGCAAGTCACGACCTACGCCCACCGTCTGCACTCGCGCCGTCCCCAGGAAAACGCGTCCCCGCGCACCCAAGGCCGTGTTCCATGCGTCTCAGCGTGTCTGCCCCCGTTTCGCCCCGCGTTCGCGTCTACGGCCTCACCGTCGTCCCCGGAAGCGAACCGTGACATGCTCCCGCCATCTGTCCCCGCGCCGTCACCAGAAAGCCCCACCTACACCCAACAGATGCCGTCTTCAACGCGTATTAACGCATCCGCCTCCATTTCCGTCTCGTTTCGCCCACTGTCTGCACCTACGCTCTCGCTGTCGCCCTCAGACGCGAACCGTCACACGCCCCCGCCGTCTGACCCCGCGCCGTCGCCAGAAAAATGCGTCCACGCGCATATCGACACATCCGCCCCCGTTCTGCTCTCGTTTCGACCCCCGGCAGCCGCGTACCACTGACAGGACCCCCATATCGCCCTCCGTGACACCGTTCAAGCCGCCCCCACCACGTTCGAGCCTCCAACACTGTCCCACATCGCCCCACCATTGGCCCCTGTGTTCCATCATCCAGGACCAACGCTGGACCCACAGACCAGCCCCTATGCCCATGTTCATGCCCCCGTGCCTCTGTACGGCACCCTCCCATCCCAAACGAGTTCGCCCCCATCCTTCTTCGATGCCCCCAACACACCATGTCACCCGCTACCCCAGTCAACCCTGCATGCCCACGATCCACCCCACGGAGCCTCGCAGGCCCATTCGGTAGCCCATACCATGACCCCGCACTCAACCCCATCCTGCTACGCCCATGCACCGCTGCTCCATGACTTCGTTCCACTAAGACAAACTGGCCTACTTGAGGTCATGTCGTCCTCTGTGCCTGAACTGGAGTCTGTTGCTGTCGACGATATACGTTCAACCCTACTTGCGCTCGAGTCGGCATTGCTATCCCTTAAGGCCATCAAAGTTTTGGAGCAGAAGATGGTTAAGTTGGCTGATCGGTTAGAGAAGTTGGAAGGTTATGTGTTGGAAGATTATTGTTGAGTTCATTGGATTTTTTTGTTTTTTTGTTTTTGTTTTTGTTTTCAGTATTGTCCCTCCCCTTCCTCCTCACTTTTTTTTCCACCTGTTTCTTCATTCCTTGCCTTGTGTGAGACTGAGGACAGTCTCTATTTGTGTCCCTAGTGGATGTAGAGATTGATATCTCTCTGTGTGCATATTCTCTTATTTTCTATTGTTACAGTTTACCTTATCTTCTTTACAATCCCACTTCACCATTTCTTCACCACAGTCCATTTATAGATACTATACAGTACCTATATAGTGGCTTGTGTACATAGTTACAAACAAGTTGAGTTTTGGGTTTTGACCCCAGTGACAATGATCTTGCACACCCTGAATCCATGCCTACCCAGGCCACGTTCACCACATCGTCCCATGTAGGTGGATATCTAAAGTTCTTCATACCAACACCACATTCTTCTCGATCCACCTTGGTGACCATAGCTTTCACGAGGCCTGTGAAGACATCGAGTTCTTTGTATTTTCCTTGCAATGTCCCCAAAGCAAACCGGACGCAGGGTGTATTCTTGCTGCCCTATGAGAATTGAATGTCAATAACAAGAACTTGGTACAATCACCAAAACTTACTGGTGACTCAATAAGTTCACGGAGGCCAACAGTCCGAGCATACAATTCGCCAAGTACCTGATTGTGGAACCGATGATTGTTGTAGATATAGTTGTTGTCATTTGGTAATGGCTTTTTCAAAACAGAATGAAAATGCCTGTCAAGAAGGAGAGCAAGACATTGTTCACAAGGGCATGCCGTTGATACACTATATGTAGCTATAAGAAGGGAAATCCTACAACTACAAAAGGTGAAAAGGTGCAAGGAAGCTTCGGAAAGCCTACATTAGTATAGGAAATGAAGGAGAATGAATAGAAGTGGATGAGAAACTCAAGAGAAGTGCTGCGATCAAAACTGGAGTGGTGTGATCAAAATCGAAGAGTTGCGATAAAATCAAAAGTCGCAGTGAGATTGAAGGGTCGGACAGTGAGAGAACGTGATAGAATATGAAGAGAATGGAACTAGGATGAAGGGTAAGCTCTGAGATGAAGGGGGAATGATGGTCTGTCTTGATTCTCTGGGGGTTCTCTGTCTAGTGGCTCATACAGGCAGGTATATAAGCTGTAAGGACAAAGGAAGAGAGATGAAAGGATGATACTAAAAGGAGATATGTGAGATCAAGGGCATATAGAAGAAAGGATATGTAGAGAGAACGATAAATGAATATAGAGAACAAAGAGAACAAAGGAAATACTTCGAAGTGCGATAACTAAATATCTCCGAAGTCGCAGAAGATCGCAATAGTCACGATGTGATCGGAAGGTCGAAGAGTGGTAAGTCACATCAAGTCGCAAGGAATCGCAAAATATATGAAATCGGAGCTCAGGATGGCTGAGTGCGTATCACCGTCCCGCCACAGGGACTTGGAGAAACATAATGGAGGCAGGACACTGTGAAGACGTGGGAATTGCCATGATCATTTCGCCATGTGTGCTCGTGCTCTTGCAAATCCATCACTTCCTGCTGCCTTCCCTTCTTCAATTGACCAAAAGATTTTCCAAACCTCTCTTTTGCTATTGTGGCAACAGATCGAGCACCACCCCCCTTAGCGCCTGTTCGCTGTAAGTAAACCAGCACTAGGTGGTGATAAGCTTCTGTGAGACCTGGGCAAGCTGTGGGTTTTTTCTTGACTGGTTCCTCTGTTGATTTGCCGTTCTTTGTCAGTTTCCAGCTGAACTTGCTTGCCATGTCAGCCAAAGTTGGCATACCGGCCATTGGGTCAATCTTTTTCTTTTTGGTTGGGATGCAGTCTTGAATGTGTTTTCGCCACTGAGTTGCATCATACATCTCCTTGACTATCACATTTGTTCCACAGCTTGAATGACGAACAAGGTGAAGGTTAGACGAGTCAAATGTGGCAGCTGGATCATCGCTGCGTATCTTCTCTTTCCAGCGTGCCAGTTTTGACTTTGAAGGTGCCATTCTTTAACATCTCCCTATTGTTCCGTGATGATATAGCAGAGATGCTGATCCCAACAGGCCCTCCAACAGAGGAATCTTCAGATGTGCGATCTCTCTTTTTTTTGATCACTGGCGCCCAATTTGAGGATTTGGGTTTTATCGCTTCATTGAAGATTGAGAAGTATTGCTTTGGGGGCAATGGGGTTGTTTGCGAAGATGTGGGTGCAGTTTCTCTGAGGTGGCCAGACTTGTCAGCGGTGAGGTAGGAATTGACTTCATCCATCATCGCTGGCTCACTCTCAGGTGTTGTAACAAGGAGATTTTGCATGATGGGCGCATTGTGGTACGTATCCATGCATAGAAATGATATGTCCATTGAGTTGAAGTGAGCTAGATTAGGTGCTGGCTGGATTGGTAGTGGATCGGGCAGCATCCCAGTGGTCTGTGATTCATTATGAGAAGAGCATGGAAGTCCTGCCAAATCATTGCTACTTGGCACAAGTGCAGTGGGAGTGTCGGGTATAAGCATTGGGTGAGGCGCTGGCAAGGTTTTATCACATCTTGGGAACTGCTGATTGTTTGATAACAGTGTATTGACTGATAAGTATAGGTGTGTAAAGGATGGCTAAATTTCTTACATCGTTCACACAATGTTCTGCTAACTGAATGAACCAGTCAGCCCTGGCTAGTGATCGCTGGCTGGGGACCCATAGTGGAGTACCCCCAATCGCATGAGATATGGTGTTTATTGCGATTATCCCACAGGAGAAGCTGTCTTTGTGATTGCCATGCTTGAGACAATCACCTTTATTCTCGAATGAGCCATTAAATTTGGCTTTGAGCCATTTTTGAAGTGCGTTTATAAATGACTTCAGTGGGGAAAAGCTGCTGACAAGGGGATCCCCTACATAGACATGAACCTATACTGCTATTAAATCAACAGGTGTACGTACCGTAACCAAAATATCTGTCAACAAAGTTGATGATGCCAGCAACCCAATGGTTATTTTCCAGGATAGGGAAGTACAGTGCCTGCAGCCCAGATTCTTTGACAAGATGTTCATACTGAGAGAGGTTCGGTGTCTCCTTCCAGTTATAGCCCTTGTGTCCATTGCCAGTTGCCACGACCTCAAGGAAAAGGGAGCTGGATGTGACTGCTGTAGTTGGAGTTAACTTGATATTTGAGCAGATAGACAACATGTTTTGGATCATCATATCAATGTGAGTGATTGATATCCATGCTATACCGAGGAATACTGATAGTTGTTGAGTTGTACTTCCCTCCAGACTAGCATGCAGAACGTTCCAGCCAAGAAAATCAAGTAATTTCTGTGTGCGAGTAAATTGGCTGGTAGGATCAATCCCCCTTGGCTGTTCCTTGAGCCATTGGCTGCACTTCTGCCAGCTGGACTGCATGCTGATGGTTTCATACATCTTGGCCCAGAACATAAGAACCCAAACCGGTAGTCAATTAGAGGAATTGTTAAACCGGTGATCAACAACAGAACGTGCCCCATTGAGCCATGCTTGTCCATATTCTTTTTCCAAACAATCTAGGAAGTCCTTCAGAGGGATGGGCCTTGACATGAGGTATGTGAGTGATTCATTATATGGAGGGTCATTGCTGAACCATTGTCTGGGAGTACTGGAGATCAGCTCAAATGAAATCGGAGGCAAAGACAATGCCAGAAAATTTGTAACAGGTAAACCAGGAGGTGGAAATTGAGTCAACTGGGGTTCTGGTATCTCCAGTGTTTGTTTTTTTGCAAACCAGATGTGCAGGGGTGTATTCCTTGAGGGGTAAGACTTTCCAACACCAATCCATTCACTTTCTTGGAATATAGGAAGGGTTTCAAAGTCAATGACCTCACTCATTCTCGGAAAGGTAATCGAATGCCGATGCCGTATGCAGTGGGGAATAGATCTAGCACCATATTGCAGCCATGTGTTATGTAAGATTTATTCCACTCATGTAAAAATGTACAGGAATTCGGTGGCCATGCGAAGTATATTTTATACTAGCTATCCTCTGTTGTCCGGATAGTGATCTGGCCTTGAACTACCCTTGCAGATTCTGTTCGGATTTTTTTCTGGCCGTCTGGGCCCTCAAGCCTGATTTTGTCTGGATGTGAAGTGGCCTTCTGCCGATTTTGGCCCAAATTTGTCCAGATTATGATCTGGCCTCTAAGTAGTACAGATATTCCGGGGTCCTTAGACGGCACTCGAACTGAACGTTGAACGTTGAACCTTCAAATTCCAATCGAACGAGCGCTGGGCCAGTGGGCCACCAGACATACTGGTCCTTTCATTCTACACTTTTGGCATGATCTTCTATGACTCTCGAGACCAAGTCCAACTAGTGTACGTGGCAGAACTATTTTCAGTCAATTGTGCCGGCAGAACTGGCAGAACAGCAATTGCCAACAGTGGCAGAATCTGGCGGAACGTTTCCGAGTTCAAATATCAGCTTTACAGTTGACAAGTCGCGGTAGGGACCAGTCCATTGAGTATTACAAAAAAGAAACACCCTCAGAAGACATGATGTGACGGACATCCCACAAATTCGAAGCTGCGTCTTCATCTCCGATGACACTCACAACCTCTTTGAACGACTCAGGAATAAGGCCTTGATCTACACGCTCCAACTCCTCAAAACTGTATACCTCACCTTGCAGCACCTCTCCGCCATCCAAACTCTTGTCCAATTCCTTTGATTGGCTCTCCAGTTCCCTGAAAGCTTCATCCAGTTCATCAAGGGATATCCCTTCTGGACCCTGGAGAAAATTGTCAGCTCGGAATTTTCGGAAGTAAGAGGAGGTGTCCATGTGAATGTGGCCTCAAGATCGTTGACCAGGTCAACACTGATGCCAACTTCAGAGCGGGTGTGCATATGGGCATGGCGGCGATGTGTAGGCTTCCCGGAAGCGCGATCCTTTTGATAAAGATGATAGCAATAGTTGGCATGGAGTTTTCCAAGGGTTTCGAAAGTTTCAACAGAGAGGCGGCAACGTTTGACAGTTTGCGTACCACCGAGAGCTGAAAAGAGTTGCTCGACTTTGGCTGCATGTGGAACGATGGAAAACAGGGTGATAGCGAGGATTTTCAATGGATTGGCCTCAGCAGTGAGCGGTAAGCATTCCCACCAGTCAAGGCCGTTCGCTTGGCCACCTGCATATGGCCCTCTGCACTGGTGGTACTGCTTCAAGTTGTCGACCAGCCGCTTTGCCTTCTCCTCACTCCACCTCCACTGCTGTGCAATCCCTAGAGCTGTCTGAACCATAAACTCAAATGAACGGCCATTTGCTGCCTGTGAAATTGTTAACTTCCGGCACATGGGGTGGAGGAAAAGGGCCAGGGAATGGATGTTCGCGTTCATGGAATGAAAGCATCGATTAAAAACAGCCTTTGCGTGCATCCAGAAACCCACGTCGTCATCATCAGGATCCAGCTGAATGCGAATCATTGCTTGAGCACACCGGATTAGCTCAAGCATGCAATCGGCAAGTGATGTCTCCCGTGATTCAAGGTTGCCGATGGCATCAACAATGGGCTTTGCAGTCTTAAGGAGCTGGTTAAGGCGTGACCAGTATTCTACATCATGGAGGACTGTATTTATTACTTCGGGTACGACAGGGGACAGTCCGTGGGTTTTCTTCTGTGCATCAGGTCGAATACAGATATGAGAGAGGGTTTCTGACCAACTCGTCAGACATAGCTCTGTGCATACTGAAGTAGAATATCAAACCGATATGATAACACGCAGAATTAAGGCATACCACCGAGATTTGCGATTCTGCTTCATTGTGTGGTTTATCTTCATTTTCTTTGCTTCGCTGTTGAGCTGGCCCCCCCAATAGTGAGAATTGTTGAAGAATGTGACGATCCGAGTTGTTTTTGAAATGATCTTCTTCATCGCCAGAAACGAAAAAATCTCACCAAGTGTGGTGTTGAGCCCATGAAGAAAACAAGCAAAAGTCTGTAAGTTTCCAAATCATAAACAAATTCAAGTATTTCAAGAATGAGACATACAAGCACCCAATAGAAATGGCCTTGAAATCTCCTGCGAAGCACCTGCATCACCGTGGGGTTATCGGTTGTGAGTGCAATGAGACAACGGCCATCTTCAATTTCCATAGTTTTCAATGCCTTTTGGGATGTCCCGAACAGCTTGTCTGCAGAACCCCGATGGCCAGTCAAGTCGTCAAGGCTAAGTACAACTGGATACCTGTTAACTTCTGCTGCAACAGAGCCATATAAATTTCGTTTGATCTTATCTTCCCAACCATCAATCAGCAATGTGAGCTGCTTCCTCTCCTTCAGTCGGTTAATTTCTTCAATCTGCACCCTTGCTGCTTCAGCATCCATAATAGAGTGAGACAAGACCCAGCGAGAGGGTGCCTGGTAGGAAGGGCGGATCTCATCAAGAAAGTCACGGAAATACCAATTCTCTGCAACGGTGAATGCCACATTGGCATGAACGACAAAGCTGATATATTCTGTAAACAGAAGCGTATATAATCTCACACCACCACTCACCGGAAGAGTTTGACATTGGCACGCTCTTGTTGTGTTAGAGTGAGTGCATGGTCAACATATCCTCCAAGCGTCCCAGACTTCCGCTTCTTTACAACAACAGAGCCACCGGCTTCAGGCAATATGGGAGAAGAAGGTTCGGATGGGGTGATAGAACCGCCGATCACCTCATTTATTCCCTTTCCTGCCAGAAAGGTACGGGCTTCTTTACGTACATCGGAAGGGCAGTTGGGACACTTTTTGGGATCTATAAGATGTTTGACATGTAGATTGTCATGTCCCTGGATGCGATGACCAGGTCCATTGTCATCACAGTGGTTGCATTTCCACCAGTAACGACCAGATTTATTTGCAACTTTTTCAAGCTGGGTGAAGTTTGCCACGACAAATGCGAGGAGGCGGGCGCCCGCCTGTGTTATTGGAAGTCATGCTGATTCTTTTACAAACTCAGTGCATAGAGGTAGACAAAACTATTATAATAGAACTTCAATCCGCGAGGTTGTACTTCTGCCGAGTTCTGCCCAGCACCGCTTTTGGCAGAATGGTGGCGGAATGGCAGACTTCTGCCAACAACACTAAGTCCAACACTCAAGACCAGTGTGAGCAGAACAGCGACAGGAAGGGAGGGCAGGACGGGTGAATCTGTGTTGGAGGTTGCACGTTCGCCGACTCCACCAACGTTGATCTCATGTGAATCCCATCAAGAATGTCTTCTCATAAATACTGGCCAATGTAGGTTCAATGGGGCCTCCCAACGTCCTCTCAACATGTGGTTCATCGCCGCCCTCTCGCTTCTCTCGATAGTTTATGCAGCTCAAGTACGTTGCCGTATTATCCCAACCTTGAACCGCAACCATACCCTTGTAAACACTCCGTTCAGGTCCCGACTTTTGTTCCCCCATCGTTTGGTCCTACCGTCGCTTCTTCCAATTACGTTGGAGCTAGCAATGGCTCTCTTCCAAAGCCTACAGTCGTACCTGGAAAGCAATTTGATCGTTTCATCCAAGTAACCCGTCTTACCTTCTCAGTCTCCTTTTGCTCACCCGCCCCACCCCCCAGATATGGCTCGAAAACACCGACTTTGCCACCGCGAGTAATAACGTGAGCAATCCGTCTCCTTAACGACGAGACTGAACTGATATCTCGTAGTCTGTCTTCACATCCTTGGCCCAACAAGGCATCATACTCGACCAGTACTATGCTTTGACTCACCCTTCCGAACCCAACTACATGGCTGTTGTTGGAGCCGACTTCTGGGGCTTGGCAGACGATGCTTACTACAGCATACCAGCAAAGTTCGTGATTCAATTTTTCCTTCTCAATTTCCTGAATTCCCCCTTGCAGCATCTCCACTGTTGTTGACCTTCTGGATGCGAAAAACATCTCCTGGGCTTCCTACCAGGAGAACATGCCCTCTGACGGCTTTACAGGCTTCAAGTACGTCCTCGCCGCTCTTTGTTCACCCTGTACTTTACCAATCCACCCATCCTCGAAGCTTCACGTCCGTTAACTACTTGAACACATCCGCTCCTCCCTATACGTTCTACGTCCGCAAGCACAACCCACTCATCTTCTATGACTCCGTTGCGACTGTCCCAGCTCGAGATGTGCTCCAACGCAACTTCAACGACTTTGCGGCCGACGTCAATGCGTCCGCCATTCCACAATGGGTTTTCGTAACCCCAAACCTTGTCAACGATGCCCACGATACCGACATCACCTTCGTCTCCGAGTGGCTCCAGTTCTGGCTCTTGCCACTCCTCAATGACACGAACTTCAATGACAACAGGACCCTCATCCTTTTAACATTTGACGAGAACGAAACCTACACCATCAATAACCGCATTGTCTCCATCCTCCTTGGTGGTGCCGTCCCCGCTGCCATGCATGGGACCACCGACTCGACATACTACACCCATTATTCCACCTTGAGTACCGTCCAGGCTAATTGGGGCCTCGGCTCCCTTGGACGCGGAGACACCAACAAGTGAGTCTCTTCCGGTATACACAACCAACACCCCCCCTCACGCACGCCCCCTCAGGACCCTCTCCAATGTCTTCTCCTTCGTCGCCCAAGCAACAGGCTATACCAATGTCGACATCACCGGCTCCGATATCCCCCTCACCAACTTAACTGGCACGATCCCCGGGCCACTCAACGGTAACCAATACGTCCCTTACCTTGCACCCAACACTTCTGCCGTCGGAGCCGGGGGAGGTCCGGTCTTCATCGCACAAACCCTTAACACTAGTCTCAATGAAACCAACGCCCCGCCGCCCGTCAACCTCACCGCCATGAACAAGACGGTCCCTGGCCTTGGACCGTCCTCCACTTCACCGCCAAAAGCGACGGGGACTGGATCGGGATCGGGATCAGGGTCGAGCGGCTCTGTGGGTCGGGAGGTGGCTGCAGGGACCGCTGCAGTTTTAGGTGTTTTGATGGGCGGTGCGATGTTGTTCTTGTGAGAGGTATGTCTTGCCTTGCATCTCAGGACAACTAGTTTATCATGCCCGAACTTCTCAATATCTTCTTTATTGTGCATATCAGATTCCTGTAGGTAGTAGCATTTAAATAGGTTGTGAGATTAAAGCTTCTTTAGCCGCTCTGCTATTTGACTATAATGTACATCCACTTGTCCTAAAAACTATATTCCGGTGTTCATAAATCTTGAGACTTTTGCTCATTGCCACCATTCACGAGCCCTCGGACCACATCTCTTGGGAGTGACTTGTTCAAGTCGATCCTGTAAGGATGTCGAACAAAACTGGTATGAGAAGATAGCCATATCCCATAAATAAGATATCAACAAATACCCAATAATTGACAGGAGAATGCGCGGCCAATCGTCCGATGAATGGTATGTGCTGAGAGGCCAAGAACATCTTCTTTACAGTCAAACCACGTAACACAGCGTCCTGCCTCATGGCCGTAATCTCTTCGCTGCTGAAATCAGATTTCACGTCGACCGAGACGACTTTGGGTCCAGGGAGGAGGCGGTCTTGGCCTTGAACCTCGCATGAGAGGGGAGACGGTTTCAAGAAGATTTCAATGCCAAGATGACAGAAGTTGAATAGATTTTCTGGATCCACATTTGTGTTTCATGGTTCCTACCACACAACGGCATGAAGATAGCTCACCAGGGTCCAAGTCAACATCTCTGAAATCGCCAAGAGAGGGGAGACCAGTGGCAACAAAGTCGTTTCGGTTCGTAACGCGCCACATGGATCTGGGAACCTCAGGGTCGGTGCGCAAGCCCTTGTGCAACGCTGCGAGAGATTCCAGTTATCAAAATGGGACAGTAAGTATCATCATTAAAACTTAACCAACCCTCACGGCTGACAATATCTGACTGTATTCACCATAGCAATTTGAGGAAGTGTCTCGACGTAATGTAAGAAGACAACGTACAACAATTGGAGTGGCAAAGAGGTACGCATCCCGTAGAAGAGCGTTTGATCCGATGTCCTTAGAGAGGAGAGCTTTCGAGTAAGCCAACGAAGCAATGGCTGTACCCAGACTGTGTCCGGTGAACCAAACGTGAATCTTGGTACCAGGCGGTTTCCCTTTGGCCAGCTCATCCGTAGCTATTTTAAGCCCAGCTGCAATCGTGTCTAGAATAAAACATAAATCAGCAGTCAGGGGGATATTGGAAAATGTCTTAAGAGTTTGTACCATAGGGTAATCGTTCTTGGTCATCTGGAAAGAGTCGCTACAAGGTTTTGATTCAACAGGCGCGTGTTAATGAGTGGTATCTCCCTACTTCTTTAAATCCTCGGTGGACTAGTGTAGAGCATGAAGACGTCATTCTTCCGACACGTCCAATAGCAGAGAAAACACACCATTGTGGAAGCCGGGAATATGTGCTGATGCTTTTACGAAACTGGACATGGATTCCTAAGTTTTCATATAGAAGTATGGATCTGGGTCGTACTAACGTAGCACTGAAATCGGTTATCCATTCTTCAAACGATGCTGGTCCTGTGCCTCTTAAAGAGCAGACCAATTCTATAGTCAGCCTCCAGAATAAAGCAATGAAAATCATCCTGATGACTGACTTGAATGCAACAACAACCCAATCCCCGTCAGCATCCCAGAACAACAAACAATACGCTTGACTCGTGCTTGCCAACTCGCTCAAAGGTTCGTAGAAAATGTTATAGTCATTAACGAAAGTGCTGATCGGGCTCGACGACAATTCGTCATCATCCTCACCAAGTAACGCGACAATCTTTGAAATCGCGTCGCCATCAAAGATCGATGTGATGAGACCACCAGGGTCAGACATGTCCGCCGTGTTGGAGGTATGACGTCCTCCGTCTCTCAGGGCGTCGCGAGCGGAGTAGAGGGCTTTGTGAAATCCAGTGGTCGATCTTTCGTACATGATACTAGACAGTTGGAGGCTGGGGTGGTGGGGGTAAAGAATGGATGTAATTAGAAAACAGGGCCATTGCCATAGCTGGGAACAACAGCATACAGAAATTTAGCGATATCGAGGTCAAATTCGCGTAGATCCTGAGCTGAGTTGGGAGCAGTTGACAATTTGTGTTTTGCCGCCTCACATAGGTTTTTCTGCAAAGCTTTGAAGAGCATGGGATTCACTGACACAGATAGCACACCGTCAAACGTAACCAGATTTATATGCATCGAGTCATCCACTCACTGCTGTTTACAAGGGATAAATGCCCTGATAAATGCCCGAATGTGCGACGATACAAAGCAACGATGAGCGGAGCGTTGGCGATGATGCACCAGACATAGATGATGCCCAAGACAAAGGAGGCACCAGTTGCAAAGAAGACGACAGACAAAAACGCTGAGACATCTGTGAAACCATAAGGCCAAGTGAATCTGGATATGCGAAAAGGTTGGATGCACCAAATCGTCCCATGAGCAGCCTGCACAAATGTCAAAAAGGAGCGCATTTGGACATCAGTGCCTCCGAAAAAAAAAAAATAGATGGATTTCCACGTCGACATACCACCAAGTTCTAACCAGGTACTTCATGAATACGACCAAATTACCGACAACTATGTGCCTCAGCCAGGCGATCTCTTGGTTAAGGATGGTCCCTCGAGAAGCCACATTCTGCGCAATGCTAGCCACTTCGTCTGAACGAAGACTTTTCAGCTGACTACGAATGCGAGCGGTACATGCATCAATTTCCGCCTGCGTCTGGGGCGCCTGAATCGTTTGCAGTGAGCGTGGCCCGAGTGGGGATAGGTTGCAACGACAAACTTGGTTTATAACCATGCAAAGCTTTGAAGGTGGTATCGTGGGTTTGTTAGATGTGGAAAACAAGAGCCGTCGGGCGCTAAGCACCTCAGCTTGGGATTGGCATTTTTCCAAACCCGGCAAAGGGACTGGATTCTAAACATACAAACATACACATCACGACCAAATACAGGTCTACAGAGAATTGATAGCACCGGAGATACGTCACCACGTCACACGTCACACGTCAGGCTCGATACTGATGTCTGTTGCGGATACTGATACTGATACTGACTAAGCGATGACTAAGCAACTCAGGTGCTGCTTTTGGTGATGCAGGCATTGTTTTCATTGTTTTGCTGCAATGCCCAACTAAATAAATGCCAGAAAAATTGTCAGATGCTGTTGGCATGTTACACTACAAATGACACTGCAATGTCAAGGCTTTTTAGGCAGAAATAGAGTCAATATTAATAGATTTATTTAAATCTGCACTTTCTTTGGCACTAGAGCCTTGTAAATTGTTATTCTACTTATTCCTTAGCCAAGTGTTGTAAAATGTCTGATTTTAAGTATACAACAAGTTTTCAGTACTTTATTTAATGAAGAAAAATGAAGTTTCTGGTCATTTGGAGAAAAATGCCACACCAAAATATGCTTTTTTTAACTTACCCATCCCAAAATTAACCATTTATGACTCTTCTTTACCTTCCAGTTGTGCTGCTGTATTCTAACTTCTGTATCCTGCCTTGCCAGCACCGTGAATTACTTCATACAGAATACTAAGTTTTGGTATTTGATTTTTCTTGAGCAGAGATGTAGTCTAATCTCTTTGAAGTAGTATAGGACCTAGAGAAAACATTAGATATTTTTAAAATATGAAATATGAAGCCACCCTTATGTCAAAGTCAATATACTACAGCTTGCTCATCAGCTTTTACAATGTGGCATGTTGACTACACAGATGCCAAGCAACCTCACCATTTCCTTGCCAAATTACAAGGAACTCGAAAAGCAATCCTGCCTGTTCACAATCTGGAGGAGCAGGCACTGTTTTGTCAGCTGATGTTCACCAATCTCACCTTCAATGCCACTGCCCAGCCAAACTGGAGTGAAGCAGTATGGGTATGAAATTTCATGCAGATATGAATCAGCATATATCATATAAGGTGTGTCTGCATTTCTGCATTCATGACCTCATTGTATGACACTGACACTGCCTATCAGCTGACAGAACAGCTCAACACCTACCATAGAGAGTGGAAGACAAGCATTAATATTTGACAATCCCTCAGATTCCATCTCAATGTCCTCAGATGCTCATGCATCACTTCACACTGCAATTCTTGATCCATGTCATGTGCTGGAGGTTCCAAATGCCCCACAGCATTGACAGCAACCACTCAGACAGCATGTTGTTGGAAAAGGACTTCTGGAAATTTCTGCTGATAGTGCAACTGGAAACTTATCCTCTCACTCAATGTTGCCACAACACCAAGCCATGTCTGTCTCCCAAAAAATTCACAGCCAACTCAACTCCCTATCACACAAGCAGAGATTTGGCTTCCCTTCCTACCCCAGCACAGCCAAATCCCAAAAAAGGAAGATGCAAACATGCAAAAAATGTGGAAAAGAATCATGTAAGGGAAGAAAGGAGGAAAGGCTGTGTTTGGATCAGTATAGGGATTGTGGCAAGAGTGCCTGCAATGGTAGGGACTCAAAGAGACCCAATAAGCCTTGCTGGGATGTTGGCTATCGATTGTTATTTACTGATGTACAGATACTGATTTTATCCAATTCAATTTTATTTTATTTTATTTATTTATTTATTTATTATTTTTTCCTCAACAGACATCAGTATCGAGCCAAACGTCAGAGAGATACGATCACTCCAAAAGGGAAATATCAATATTGGAAAGTAAGATCGAAGAACTTTGTAAAGAGCCACGGCAAATCGCCAGGGCGTTAGACGAAGTCCCAACTGACTATAAGCAACGGTGTCAGGATGGCAAACAAACGAGCGGATTCAGTATGGCAAAAACGCACTGGGGACTATGCCTTGGGAGAGACTGGCAATGTGCTGGAAAGCACCCAAGGAGAGGTCGAAGGAATTGCCATTGGGACAGGTCACGCAAAGGTCAGCGATGACGGCGGTAACGGACTGGCCATTATTGGTGTTCATGATATGGACAGACTGGCCACAGAGATCACTATTCCAGCGGGCAATATCTGAAGGAGGAGGGAGGGTTCATGGTTAGGGGACACAGAATGACGAAACGGTTAGGGCAATGATACCAATGGCACAAATAAGGTCCGAGTCTTGGTGCACGACTCCGCATGCGCCAGGTTCGCCATTCTGGGAGTAGAATGTGGCGCTAGGGGAGGGATAAATTTAAAAGAGGGTAATAAGAGGGGTAACAGCGTGAAACTCACTATCCACCCGTGATGTCACGGGAAGCGAGTTCATCAGTACGGGGAACGACATGGGCAGAAACAAGGGTAGCCGCAGCGTAAATGAAATAGAGTATGGCGACCATTGGAAAAAAAGGTGGAGAGTATTGTTGGTATTTAATGTGAATGAGAGGTGGTAGAGGTGAAGAGAAGGTAAATTGGTCGGGCTTTTATAGAATAATGAGAGCTCACAATTACCTGTACGTGAGACGGCAGGCTGCATTCCAGTGGCCGGTAGCAGGTAACCCGTACCGGTGGAGTGTATCCTTGCTATCTAGAGTCCAAGCAATCCCGTTCGTGTCGGCAACCGGTCGAGGAATACTCCCCGCGGTTGACTACCAGTTGGGGGAAATCTCCCTTAGCATCTGAGGGTGTGTGTGAGACCTGCAGCAGACGGCTATAGCATTACGTGAACATGGTGAATGCACCCGAGG
Organism: Hygrocybe punicea; assembly: GCA_963556145.1. Classification (NCBI taxonomy): domain Eukaryota; kingdom Fungi; phylum Basidiomycota; class Agaricomycetes; order Agaricales; family Hygrophoraceae; genus Hygrocybe; species Hygrocybe punicea. Next base: position 1,782,426 of record OY744465.1, read on the forward strand.
CAGCAAACGTTTGCGACGCCATTGGGCATGTCAGGTCCTAAGGGCGCCCAGACCATGTTCTCATAGTCCCAGATGAGTGTAAGGGGGTAGTGTGTCAACCATATCAACAGTCATGGGGGCAGGAAGCGGTACGCACTTTGAAAAGTTCTAGGAATGTTTCTCCAAAGGCAAATATCGGGCATACGGGGGGGGGGGCCGCGTCATGGGCAGATTACTGGTTTACGCAGCAACAGACTCTGCTTAGCCTGATTCTGCTAGAACTCGAAAATAAGGCTGGCGGCCACTTGGGCTGGCCGTGAGTCCACGAAATATTTGTTGGCATAACTACCATTGATGAAACCTGCTTGGAGGCTAGTGTCTCCAGTTGAGAATGCGGATATTAGCAAGGAAGCTTGCATTATTTAGGGCGTCACTGGTATGATGACCATCAAGGCCATGGCCAAGACTGTTCTGCTTGCTTTTGCTATGTGGCGTGGCTCCGAGCCAGGGTTGCAGTAACACATTCCTTTGCGGAAAGTATGACTATTGCTGAGAAAAAGTAGGACCTCATCATCCCGAATGGGTTGATCAAGATCGCGGATGACAACACCCTTGACGCCCAAGGCCCATGCCGATCGAGTGCTGTCACGGTCACCCAATGTGTTCGGTGTTGGTGTCCCCCCAGTATTGGATTTTTCTGATGGCGTTGTCAAGTGCGAGGAGGGACTGGTTTCTTGACTTGGGATAATCACCATATTTGTTCGAACCGGATGAGGTCCTGAATGACACCGAGATCACGTTTCAGAATTCTATGCGGGGGCACCAGGGTTTGGGCGTCGAAGTTTGCGGATGGATCGAGAACACTGCTTGGTACGTAGCGGGCAACGGTTAGCTACTGGTCTATTGAATCAGTACATTCGGCTTGCAGGAAAGGGGAAGGGGAAATCGAACGGTTGAGAAAAACTACTACTTAGTTTCCGGGGTAGGACTTTCCTTCAGGGCAAGGGTAATGGTGACGAGCATCAAGAATGTCGGATGTGGATAGAGACATTTGGTCCGGAGGTTCAGCTATTTTGCAGGATATGAGCGTCGGTTCATGGCTGTGTCGCGGGAGAGGGGAGAGGCAAAAGAGCTATGTGCGTTCCAGTGTTCACTCTCAATATAAGACGCGCTCTCCTGTTCCCTGTACCGACTGGTTAGACCATCTGACAAGATCAAAAAAGAATTGGGAGACTTGCCACCTGCTTGAGTATGGTCGCCGTTCACGGAAAAGCGTTGCAGAAGGCGACTGCGCTGAAAATATCACCTCACAGTCAAATTCGCCTACTTTTGAAATGTGTTACAATCAACTATGTCACAGGCAGGGCTCCTACACGCTCCTCTGAACCCTCCAGTGTCGGGCGAGTCTGGGAAAATAGGCTGAAGTATCGAAGCGAACGGATACGGAAAGCTCTGTCACGGTAGCGATGAGCATTGAAGCTTGAAGCAAGGATCACCGCCATTCTAACCGTTCTTTGAACCTCATTGCAATGTCGCTCCCACCTCCGGCTGATTCTCTTCAGGTCGTTCATGTCGCCTCCCGAGCCCGCAACTAAACATCAAAATCCCAATCTCCTCAAGGTCATACATGACGAGGACGAAGCCAGGCGCGTTAAATTAACTGCTGAAGCGACCCAACGCCGAGCCCCGCTGTCTAAACGTAAGTGTAACAGTAAGTCAGCTCCCAACTTCTTGCCCCACCTCTGACAACGGGCCTCCAGTCACTCTCCAATCTACCAAGGCAACCACCGGACTCAATATCATCACCGAATCCAAATTCGTCTCCAACCCTACCAAACCCGCCAATGTCGATTCGTTGGCGAAGGAACGTCGTCGTCGTCATCTCCTTGAACTCACCAAAGAGGCCTTCCCTGACGGTTCCAGATCCGTTCACAATCACATGGCTCTCTTTATCCCAGGATGTCGCCGCCAATAAGCTTCCCTTCATCCTCTCACGTATCGTCGCGACAAATGCCGCAGACACGTCTGAAAATCCGCCTCAATCCATTTTTGGGAACGTATGGTGCCTCTGGGACACTGGCTCGCAGAGTTCCTTTGTTCTCACCAGCAAACTCGATGCTGCTGTGAGGGGCAACCAAGCCGAAGGCAATGCCATCATGGATATCAAGTGCGACCACATTTTGTTTGTTCACGGCGTACACCAGCTTCTCGAATGTTAACCAAACCATAGGTTCGGTCATTCACTTCCGCCCTCAGCTCCCGAATGGCGTGACGTTCATTATCCTCGGTCAGCATGCAAGTCCACGTTTCTCTCACTCTGTTCAAAATGTTGGAACAATTTCACCTCATTTATCAATCACAGGCCCTTCTCGACCGTCCCCAGTATCAGGTCCAGCCCAGGTTGATCAACCCTCATGTCTGGCAACAAAACCCGTACGCATATGGTGAAATTGAGTGAGCCATCCACATCCGCCACCAGAGACCCCGCCGGTGTTCAGGAGGAACCCAAAAGAGGAGTTCATCTTGCGGACCAAGTATCCACCCATCTTGAATTTGAGACATGACTCTTGAACAATAGAAGGAGGTTTGATGCAAATGGCATTTCCTGGACTGGGAAAATGCACTTGGTGACTGGAGAACGGAGTGCATTTGAGCAAGCCTTCACGGCCAGGAATTGGCTTCAGATGGCCTCACCTGTCTCTACATCACAGACTCGGATGGTGTTGCCCGAAACGATGCGTTTTCCGTCATGCGAGAAGGCGACGGAATGGACCCAAAATTGGCTTTGAGATGGCGTCGCCCGTCTCTGCTTCTTTCTGACCAATTCTGACCAATTCAAGATACGGGACCCGGGTAGCGACAAGAGCGGATTCTCATTTCTGTAAGTCCTCGGAATTCTGCAGATTCGGAGGTCATCTTCACTGTAGACACCAGACACCAGTCGTATCCACCATACATTCAAGTTTGTCGTGACCGTCGTTCCTCAGCTGGCTGGCCAACTGTTCACTAAGCGTGGGCTTGTGCGAAGACTGACATGGTCATTGGAACAACTTCTGCGGCCCATCGCCACCTCGACCCGTCTTCACGCCTGCGGACTCCCGCAGCCAGACCATTATAGGCGCTCAGTTTCGCGTTCTTCAACTTCCTCATGTCTTTACCCTCCAAACCCTACCAAGGACATGTATACCCCGAGAAGCCCACTGTCCCCCCTCCTTCGCACCAGGTTCTGACGATCCTATCAGGTTCAACCACATCCGTTGATGCTAAAGTCGTGCATCGAGTCGACGGAGGACTGGAGGCATGGGGGGTAGTAGTCGGCGCATTTTGCGCCCTATTTGTTCAGTGCGGTTTGGGTAAGTCAGACCGAACTTGTCGCACTAATTTGACTTGTCGATTTCTTCTTACAAAATATCAGCCAACAGTTATGGTACCTTCCAACAATATGTAACTATTTCACTTCAAAAATGCAGCTGTTTTGACATTATCTGCAGTATTCAACGCACCAACTAGTCGATTCAACACGAGAAGCTATTAGTTGGATCGGGTCTGTCCAACTATTCCTTACCGCAAGTTGCCTCCCCTCTCTCTCTCTCGCTGCTCAAAGAAGCTAATTCGATTCTTCTGCCATCTAGGGCGTTCTTGGAACTATTTGTGGGAGAGCCTTCGACGCTTATGGACCTCGCTGGCTCCTGATCTCAGGGTCTTGCCTCCTGGTTGTGAGCTTGTTCTTCGTGTCCGCCTCCCAAAAATATCATCACTTGGTATGTGGTTGATTTCACATTGCCCCCTCCGCCAAAATCACATCTGTGCAGATGATTTTCCACGGCATCACCCTTGGAATCGGTTGTGCTCTGATCTATAATCCTTGTGTCGCAGTGGTTGGTCAGTGGTTCATCAAGCGTAGAGCAACAGCGGCAGGGATTGTTGTTGCAGGAGCTGCCCTCGGAGGCGTGTTACCATCTATTGCCATCCGTCTTCAAGCCCTCAAACACTATTCTCTTCAGGCGTCATATTCCCCATTCTGTTCTCCCATCTGTTCGATCGCCTAGGCTTTGGCTGGACGGTCCGCACAGTGGCATTCCTTTCCATTGTACTCCTGGCCATCTCCATCACTACGGTCAAGGCTGGCCTCCCTCCACGCCAACCGCCCCCATGGTCTGCACCCATCGTCGCACTCAAAAATGACAGGGCGTACGCATGGCTTGTTGCTGCGAGCTTCTTCGGCTTCTGGGGGTGAGCTGCCTTTCACACGTACCTTCATGCATTAAATTTATCGCATATCCAGCTTCTGGATCCCGTTCTTCTTTATCGGTGATTTTGCGACCTACCGAGGCATGTCGGCTCATTTAGCCTTCTACATGCTCCCTATCATGAATGCCGGCAGCATCATAGGTCGGATGGTGGGCTTCATAGCAGACAGGTGGGGGAGGTTTGTTCTCCCATCCTCTCCTTTTCCATGTATGTCGTAGACTTACAAAAAAACTAAAAACAGGTTCAATACCCTGACCATGATTGGCCTCTTCTCCGGGATGGTTGCTTTGGTCGTATGGCCGACCGCCTCAAGCTACGCAGCCATATTCGTCTTTACCATTCTATATGGTGCCGGATCCGGTTCGTTCTGCCTTTTTCTTTGGTTAGGTTTTTTTGTTTAAATCAGGATACAACAAATCACCCCATGAAAGGCGCATTCCTTTCACTCTTCCCGCCATGCTCCGCTCAGATAGCACCACCGGAGCTCATCGGCTCGCGTTTGGGCTTCCTGTGGTTCGTCATGTCCTTCAGCACGCTTACGGGGCCGCCAATCGCTGGTGGTGGGTACTCGACATGCAACAAAGTCATGATTCCGTGGATGCATGCTGACAATTTTTTATTTTTTATTTATTTTTTTGCAGCGCTTCTCCGGAGAGGGACAGTGGGGAACGAATACCTGGCTACAGCCTTGTTCACTGGTGTGACGATCATAGTCGGTGGGATTTGCGTGATGTTTGCTCGGTTATCGATATCGCGTGAGATACTCAAGGCAGCTTGATGTCCACATTTTGCTACTGCAGAGCAATGTGTAGCCAACAAAAAATAAATTAAAAAGGTCTAGTACAGTTTCCTAATAGCAGATATTTCCTTGGCTTGGATAGTTGGTATACTATGTCTTTGTATCTGATGAATGATTTGGTCTGCAGAGGTTGGACCAAACCTCCCCCTAGTCAAGCATCCAGCTTCATAAAATCACAGCTTGGCCTATTGGCATATCTCCTCGTCAGTCTCAGCAAAAAACCCGACTCGGACCACCCCCAATTTTGGGTGGTCCTTTGATCGACTGACTGCCCATACATTAGTACAGTCTTCAACGGGTCAATGAGACACCCAAAAACATTTAAGTCTCGGAATTGAACACTATTAGATTTTGAGAAAATCTGAATAGGTACAAAGTTGTATTTACTGGTTGAGAAGCCATAAACAAAACATCTCAGGAAGCTCCTGCCAAGTGAGTGGACTGCAGCTTGATGTTTGCGAAATAGGTATTTTTGGCATTTCCGGGTCAATGAGACAGTCACACTTATTAATATTTATCAAGAGTTAAACCCTTTTTGAGCGACAATAACACTCTGGCTAATCAGAGTCGCTATCGATCTCAGAACCTGGCAACGACTCTGAATCATTGTCTGCTTCCTCCTCCACAACAGCTGGCCTCGGAATTGGTGGCAGCAACAATGAAAATAAAAGTTGTGACACTTATATTTGACTGCATCTGGACAGCGTGACATTCCAGCTGAAAGTGGTCATAAATTTGTTTCTCGAGACATTTACACCTTGAACACAATGAAATAATACTGAAGGACAATTGTCAGACCTCTGAAATGTGGCTTAACATTGCTTGATCATGATTCATCAAAGTCTGAGGGGACATTCTACATGCTGCAAAAAATTTAGACTAAGTGTCTCATTGACCCAGGCGTCTCATTGACCCGTTGAAGACTGTAGTATACGGACAAGATGTGTGTTGTCTGGATAGATACTCTCCTGGAAGGCAGCGAGAAATATTGAGAGTGGAGAGGTCCAGGGACAATGTGGATTAGATAGAATCAGATTCAACATCTGGGACAAGTTGTATGATGCATGTACAGTCCTAAATGCACAAATCCATGAGATTACGTTCCATGAAACACAGAGCGACGATATGTTCGAACGAGCCACATGTCTTCTCTCCATTTGACTTTTGATATCTTGGCATGTTCCAAACATTGAGGGAGGTGGCAGTGTGTCGGTGTCCTTTGGCCTTTTCTTCGTCATGCCTAGTAATGATGATAAATTGAATGAGAATTGATCATTCCAAGAATGCTGTGACGGTGAGTTCTGTTGTAGACCTGGAATGGGAATCTACGGAAAGGGTGATCGGCTAGAAAGTGATCAGAGGAATCAGTTTCTTTAGAGAAGTCTAATCAATCCAACCCAAATCCAGGGGTTCTGGAATCAGAGGGAGAGTGTGGGGGAAAGGACGAAGAGAGGTGTAGACAATATGAAGAGAGGACTAAGAAATATAGCTGAAGTGGGATGATGAGATGTATGTCTATATGCGTGTCTGGGTATCTGTATTTCTATATTGTTTTGTAGTGTAAATGTGCTACTTTTATACTACTGTGAGGGATCCTGTGCTATGGTAACTATGTGCTACAAGTGAAGGCTGTAAGTGATAGGGGGCGAGTGGAGAGGAGGATAGGAGGAATGGTGCTATGTACTAGTAGACGGGAAACGAAGATATATGATATACAACTATATACGTACTGATTCCAGGTTGTTAGGGACATTGCATTGCGAGTAGGGAGGCAGAATCCGGAGCGGAATTGATAGGAAAGAGCGGAATCGAGCGGAATCAATGATACAGGAATGGGAATGGACGGGAATGGTGTCAGATATGAAGGGGATATGGATCCACACGAAGTGACAAAGATCCTGGCGTCGTGGGAAGAAAAGAGCGGAAGTGATGTCGAAAATGGGCGGAAATGGGGGTATAATATGAACGGAGTCGAAGCCAGCGAGTATCGAAGCGTTGGGAAGAGGTGATCCAGAGCTACCAAAATAGGGTGGGGCGAAACGGCTGGACAAAGAAATAACAGTCACATGATGGGGCAACAAATACAAACATAAAAATTTTCAACGTGACTCGACGTTGACAACAACCTCAACAGGCTCAACTATATCCCAGCAGTCCCAACACCAACAACAAATGTCGACCGAATACAATGACTTCCTTGAAAAACTTGATGCAGATATGTGGAAAGACTTCGAGAATGCCGTAGCCAATAGTGTTGCCGTAGTTCGGTTCCGAACCTAGCTGAACCCGGTTCAAACCCTGAACCGAACCCTTGGTTCAGTTCTGGGTTTCAAGGGCCGCCAGATTTCCTGAACGGCTCCAAACCGCGTCCAAACCATGAACATGGATATTTTTAAGGTATTTATTTCATTTGTTTTTCGTATTTCTTTACTTACTATTTCGTGTTAAATGGTATCATGTGACCAGCCGTGACCATGTAGCTTTCATGCAACACAGCAACATCAACACGGGTTGAACACAACACAATTTGTGTTGTGTTCATCAAGGTAAGTTTCGATTTTTTCTTAACTTTACTAATGTTATTTGCGACAGGCAACTCGACCGTGACCACATTGGGACCACACCCACCTTGGCACAGGATGAATGCCAATGCCAACACAATGCCAATGGACGCAGGACAGCCACAACACCACCACCACCACCAGCGGCGGCAATGGCAATGGCAATGGCAATGGCAACAGCAACCAGGCAATGACAACGGCAACAGCCAGCAGCAGTGGCAGAAGCAGCAGTGGCAGCAGCAGTGGCAACAGCAAAAGCCATCCAACATCACCACCAGTGGCGGCAACAACAATGGCAACGACAACCACGATGGCCAGCAGCAGCAGCAGCACCGGACGGCTCCCCCACAGCCCAACTACCTCGTGAAGTGTAGCGCCATATCAATTGATACGTGCCTTCCATTTATGAGGAGAACGGAGCTCATGGGGTGAGCCCACCTTGGTCCAGGGTTCAGACCACATCTGAACCCAGACCAAACACCAAGAGATGGTTCAATGCCATCTGGGTCCAGGTTTGGCCATGTGCCAAACCGGACCCAAAGTTCAGTTCACGGTTCTGCCAAAAAGGCTCGGAACCAGACCGAACTGAACTTCAGCAACACTAGTAGCCGAGTTGCTGGAAGTGGACATGGCCAGAAACAAGATCATACATGATGGACACGAGGACAGGGCACAGCAATGGGTGGTGAGACGACAACAGCCCATAGTAAGACATCCCGTTCCCGTAAATGGCACGAACTAACAATACCCAACAGCGGAACTACAGGGGACTCATGATGGAAATCCAGGACAATGGAATTGATGTGACAGAACTGAAGGACTTCTCAATGGGTGGGGAAATGGTGGTTGAGGTCGAGGAATGGTTGCGGAACCAGGAGGAATACAAGAAGTGGGAGCAGGAAGAGGCGAGGCATCGGGAAGTTGAGGAGGCATTATGGTTGCAGGAGGAAATGGAGGAGGGGGAAGCGAGGAGACAATGGGCTGTGGAGGCGGCGGAGCTTGAAGCAGAAACAGGCAGAGGATTTGTGCCAGTATGAGGAGGAGATAAATAGGAGGGCAGAGGCGGAGGCGGAAGTGAAGTGGATTGAGGAGGTGGAAAGGGCGAAGGCGGCAGAGGCAGCGAAAAGGGAGGCTGAGGGAGCCACGGAAAGGGACCCAGAGGAGACCAGACAAGCCAGCGAGCACAGAAACAACAAGGATGAGGACGGCAACTGGGCCGAAGAACAACTATGGAAATACGAGAAGATCCAAATGCTTACATGATCAAAAACAAAAAGGCCAACTGGGACAATGGAACCATTCACAGTAGTGTTGCCGAAGTCCGGTTTGGTGCGGTTTGTGGCCTTTTTGGCTGAACCAAAAACCGGACCCTTGGTTTGGTTTGGCCCCCTCACTGAACCGGAACTGGAACCGCATGGGACCATTCCATGCGATCCGGTCTGCGTTCCAATGCGGTTTGAACCACGAACCACCTCCCTCCACCTTCAAATTTCCTTGCAAGCCGCAGCACCACGTCAATTGACGTGGGCCTGGGGTTGCGAGGAGTTGGGGGGGTGGGGAGGAAGGGGGGGACTGTCCACTGCTGTGGGTGCTGTGTCGCTGCCGGTGCCGTTGTTGCAACTGTTGCCCTTGCCACCGTCACTGCTGCCGCTGCTGTCGACGCTGCTGCTGCCATAGCTGCGCTGCTGCTGCTGCTGTAGCTGATGCTGCTGTTGCTGCTGCCATAGCTGCTGTTGCCGTAGCTGCTGCCATTGCTGCTGCTGTTGTTGCCGCTGTCATTTTCATTGCAGCCATGGCTGCTGCCACTGCTGCTGGGGTTGCCGTGGGGCTGGTGCCATGTCCACACTCGCGGGCGTCATGGAGTTGTGAGGGGCAAGTATAGATAAATAAGTGACAAATAAAAGATAAGAGGCGACATATCTTAGCAGCAGGGGTGGGCGCACCACTCCCCACTGTTCTCGCTATGGTCCCTAGTTCCCATCGTGGGCATGGTGTGGGTGTGGGCATGGTGTTGGCGTGGGTGTGGTTTTGGCACAGGCACGGGCAGGGCGTGGGCATGGGTGTGGGCCGTGGGGGGCTTCTTTGTGTAAGAAAATGTTAGTAAAGTATGAAATAAATTATTTACTTACCGTTATCATTCATTGATGTTGTTGTTGAGTCGAATCCGCGTGGATTTGCGTGTATGTTTAAGGTCACATGACCCAAGTTCTCACGAGTACATACACAAAAATTAACACAAAAATTGAATATTGCAGTATCTACATACAATAAGTTCAAGGTTTGAACCCGGTTCCAAGCCGTTCAGAAATTTCTGAAGGGCCCGGAACCCTGCACCGGACCCGCGGTTCAGTTCAGCCAAAGTGCTGAACTTAGACTGAACTTAGGGTTCAGTTCGGGGTTTGAACCGGGTTCGGATCGGTTCCGAACTGGACTACGGCAACACTAATTCACAGGGAGTACAATAGCAGGGACAATTTTTCGAATGTGAGTGGGAACGGGGACACGGGACCAAAGGGGAAGATTCTGGGGGTAAGTAATGTCTTGCAGACTCATATATCCATGGTGCCTAACTAATCCGTAGTACATGCAGTCATTCCAGATCCAACAATGTGATGCCTGCATGACCGCCAACACGGTTTGTCGTGGAATCAAGGGGTACACATGTGACCAATGCAAAAGGCTCAAATGGTGCTGCAGGTTATCAACAAAGGGACTGGCCACCAGAACCAGGATTTGCCCATACAATCTTGTGAATCTGAAGTCTGGCTACTGAGTTATTTGCCTCAGACTGAAAACAGTTGAATTGTTTATGTCTTTTGTAATACATGTATTATTCAGGAACTAAACATGGGGCTGCCTAGCTCTTGTAAAATAGATGATTTTTCCCTGTCACACCGTAACAATCCATCCTGTATTTCATTGGTTATTTACAAAACACAGATATCTATCCTATCTATAGTTCTAGGGCTAGGCAGCCCCATAATTAATGTTGTACACTGTTCATTTTTACATGGAGTTATGCACATACTAAATAATGTAGATTATCCAGGACTAAGCTTTTGCTCTGACACAGGAGACAGACAAGGATTTTTTGTGATCACATAATATGCAAATATCCAGTCACAATGTAAAACTATTTGCATTGTTATCTCCCTTGTCAAAATATTGTAGAATGTTATCTAAATGTGGTATTCATACAGAAAATGGTGTACATACAGAAAATACAATTATTTAGGCCTTTATTGGTTTCATTATTGTGTACATGTATTCATAAACCCAAATATTTAGGATTTCTGGCTGGATGTCTGTGGATCTTATTGTGAGTCAGATCTTATTGTCAGGAAGATCTTCAAGATATTTGGTCTTGAGATAATTCAGGCACAAGCCAGGACCCAATTATCTAGAGACCAAATAGCCTAACATTCTGCCCTCACAATAAAAGCCATAGATATTGGTTTAAAAATCCTAAATATTTGAATCATTTTCTATTTTCTGAATACATGCTCACAATAATGAAAACAATAAAGGCTGTGTGCACTATTTTCTGTATGAATACCACTTTTAGATAATATTATTTTCTGCAATATTTTCACAATTGAGATAACAACACAAATAGTTTCAAAATGTGACTGGATATCTGGATATCATTTGATTGCAAAAAATTGTCATCCATCTCCTGTGAGTTACTACCTTTTTCACTCCCAGGCCATATTTTGTTCAGATCTTGGTCTGATCACAGCTGCATACAATAGTCAGTCTTGACAGCCCATCTTTGGCAAGTTTTTCATTTTCAGGAAATTTCACACTTTTGTCAGTTTTCTGTAACTACATCCACAAGAATTCTCTTACGATTCCAAAATTACCTAAATAATTATGACTAAAGGAGGGGGTTGAGAAGATAAGGTGGAGAGAGGAGGAAGAAAGGGCAAGGGGAAAGCAGGAGAGGGGGAGAAGGGGGGAAGTGAGAAGGGAGGGGAGAGGGGGAGAAGGGGGGAAGTGAGAAGGGAGGGGAGAGGGGGAGAAGGGGGGAAGTGAGAAGGGAGGGGAGAGGGGGAGAAGGGGGGAAGTGAGAAGGGAGGGGAGAGGGGGAGAAGGGGGGAAGTGAGAAGGGAGGGGAGAGGGGGAGAAGGGGGGAAGTGAGAAGGGAGGGGAAGGGGGGGAAGTGAGAAGGGAGGGGCAAAGGAGGGGTCAATGGGGGGGGCAAGGGAGGAGGAAATGGGGGGAAAGGGAGGGGGAAATGGGGGGAGAGGAAGAGGGCAGTGGTCCGTCCTCACTCACGGTCCTTGGTTGCTGCCACCACTTGTTGCTGTCGTTGCAATTGCCAGTGCCAGTGCCATTGCTGTTGATGCTGCTGTTGCTGCTGCTGCCATTACTGTTGTCATCATCCCTTGTCATCCCCGTAGCTACTTGAAATACGATTTTTAGTAAACAAATGAATGAATGAATAACAAAAAAACTCATGAAGTGGTGGGGGTGGGTGCACCACCCTCCACTGTGTCTGGTTCTTGCGTTGCTGCTGCTGCTGCCATTGGTGCTGCTGCTGCAGTTGCTGATGTTGCCGCGGTTGCTGCTGCTGCTGCCGCCATTGCATGCATGCTTGTAAGCTTCCTTTGTGGCCTGGTGTGTGGGTATGCATGGCGCATAAGTAAAGGGATGAAAGAAATAAACACAATACTCACTTTTGGCAGTGGGGTGGATGCACCACACCCCATTGCAACTTTTCTTCGTTACTGTCCCTCGCTCCCATCATTAGCTGGCATTGCGTTTTGTTGGCGCATGGGCATGGGCATGGGCGTGGGTGCAGTGTCGTGGGTTTGCAGGGTCCATTCCTGTCCTTGCGGTTGCAGTTGTGCTATTGTCTGTTGCTGCCATTGCTGCCGCTGTTGCTGCTGGCCATTGGTGTGCTGTAACTATAAATAAGTTAGTAGTAAGAAATTCAACGAAGAACTTACCTTTGCAGTGGGAGTGGGAGCCCCACCCCTTCTGTTGCTCCCATTCCGGGTCACCATTTGGGTGTTGCTGGTCATCATTGAGGGGCTGCTGGGTGCTGCTCAGGTGTCATTTGGGTCATTGCCGCATGCTGGCATTGCCATGGTATTGGGCACATTGGGTGTGGAGTGGATTGTTGAGGGTCACGTGCACGAATGGAATGCATCCGGTGACATTGTTGATTGTTCACGTGACAATAAATATGAAGAAATAAATAAATAAATAAATAAAGAAACATATTGCAGACAGGATGAGAACTTGTGAGCAATCCTAGACAGTGTGAGAAAAGGTTGTGTAGACAAGTGGTTATAGCTGTGTGCTTGACGTGTTGAATAAAGTCTTTGGTTCAATCCCAGGAATTGGCACTTTTTTATTCACAAATCAGAAGGACCACTTCACCCAGATTCCACCTGGACTCCACCTGGATTCCTTGTGGACTTCAATTAGGTGGAGTCCTGATTCTCCATCAAAATTCCTCTGGAGTCCACTATGTGGACTGGACTTTAGGTGGACTCCACGTGGACTAAAGGTGGACTGAAGGTGAATGAAAAAATGTCAATTTGGCTGTGAGTCCACATAAAGTCCACATAAAGTCCACCTTCAGTCCACTAATAGTCCAGATGCAGTCCACCTATAGTCCACCAAGAGTCCACATGGACTTTAGGTGGATCCCCAGCTTAGTGACGAGTGCTCGCATATTCAAATCATAGACCCACCTTGTATTGCTTGTTGCCAAGATTTGCAAGAAAATTTGTGAGACTTCCAATCATTCTGCTGACACCTGGTTGAACAATACAACATGTCAAAGCTGTGAAGGTAGGTCTGATGTAGAGGCTCTGGGCCGTCTGGACCCAAATCCTCTTCATATCCCACATTGTCCCCGTCCATTCCCATTCATGTATCGTCAATTCCGCCCAATTCCGGTCCTCTCCGTTGATTCCGGTCCGGATTCCGCCTCCGGATTCGTTCCTACACGTAATGCAATGTCCCTAACGACCCGAAATCAGTACATTTCTAGTTATATATCATGTATCTTCGTTTCCCGTCTCCTAGTACATAGCACTTTTCCTATCCTCCACTCCACTCCACCCCTATCATTTTACAGCCTTCGCTTGTAGTACATGGTTACTACAGCACAGGATCCCTCTCAGTAGTATAAAAGTAGCACATTTATACTACAAACAATATAGAAAATACAGGTTATCGCTCCCCTTCAGTTCTATTTCTTAGTCCTCGCTTCGTATCGTCTCCATATTAGTCTTCGTACTCCACTCCCTTCACTTCCCTTCTGATCTGGAACCCCAGATTCGGGTTGGATTGACTAGACACCTTAGAAAGACTCTACTCCTCTGATCTCTTTCTAGCAGATCACCCCTTCTAGTAGATTCCCATTCCGGGTCTACAACAGAACTCGCCGTCACACCGACATAATTAAAAATAACAAGTCAAAGTTGTTCAAAGTACTAACCATCCCATGCACTGCATGAAGCCTGCAGAATTGGATTTGATCATGCACTGTCATAATAACAAGTTAGAGTAGTCATGTGTCTTGTAATAACCCACACCTTGGGCCGTACAGCCAAAGAAACCTGGTCCTGCCCCTGATGCATTCTGTACATCAAACTCTGCTTTGTCCTCCAGGCATTCCTTCACAAGATATTTGAACATCACCCATGCAGTCCAGAATGGGCCACAAAGATGAGGAGTGATGTCACATTGGTCAACATTTTCTACTGCTTTAGCCAATGAGCGTAACACAGAGAAGTAAACTAGATATTGTTGTAACAGATTAAATAATTTTTGCAGCGCCATTTTGGCCATGACATCAGGGACACCAGGTTGTTTCAGATGAAATCCTGACCGCAGCATTGCAGGCAACAATCCCATATCCAGAGCTTGAGAAATCCATGAGGGCCCATTCACAGACTCCAGAGCTCCAGAGAGTATTCGATAGCTCAGGGTCACTAATCTGGGATGAGCAAGAGATTGATCTAGCTGGTCACCAATCACATTCATTGTGTCAACAAGGGTTGGCAACGACCTTCAACGAAGCATGGCAGATCATAGCGGTGGGCATAGGCTGGTCGAAAAGGCTGATACCAGCCACATATGTTTCAGAATTTGATTCAGGTCTGGAGGGTCATTGACCATAGCACTTTGGAGGTGGCCCATTGTGGTGCTAGCAACTGCTTCTGCTCCTCCATCAGCGGCATCCACCATGTTGGCAAGAATTTTAGCATTATGGTGTTCTTCCTTCTGAAGAATGTCCTGTAATGCTGCCATGAAATTGCAATCATGATCAAGTTGGATGGGGGTCTTGTCAGTGCCTTCCTGCAACCAATGTGGGACAAGGATGTGGAATATCCCTGGCATCCTGGCAATAACCTTTCATAGTGAGGGATGTTCGCAAAAGGTAATGATAATCCAAGGAATGATTTGGAGAGACTGAAGCAGAAGTCTTTCACCAAAGGCTTTCCTAACAATGCCCTGAGTGTGCAGGAACTCCATCCATTTCCAAACCTCTGTCCAAGTGTCAAGTATGGTCGACAAGAATGCGGTGATGAACCCCATATCTCGTCTGATCTTGGAAATGACCATGGTCATGGTCACGATCACAAGCTTGATTGCATCTTGGGCTGTCTCATCGGCGACATCAACAGTAGGGATCATCTCTTGTGCAAGATTGTGTTGAAAATTAGTTATTACTTTAGCGCAACGCTTCAAAGCCAACCGTGAAGTCATGTTGTCTGAGAGGATATCCAACATTGATAAGTAACCCTCATGTCAAAAAATGTGTTTACCTACCCACACAGCACTGACTTTAGGCCAGTGGTACCGTGGTCAGCAGTACAATACTGAAGGTTCCCTAATTATAACAAAAAGTCACATCACACAAGGCCATTGTTAGTTATCTCAAGGGAAAAGTCACATCACATTTGACCAAAATTGTTACATCTCTGACCAATGTCATGCTTGGAGCAGAGTCACTGTGAATGCTATCAGTGTGATGGTGCCAGCTTCCTTGAGGTCTCGAAGCATGTGCATAACCTCTTCATACATGTAGCAGTACTTATCTACATTAATTCCTTCGTTGAGAGATAAGAACAGGCATATGAGCAGGATCATGTCCTGCCTCAGATTTTTGGATGTCCAATCAAGAATGCGGCACATATAATTGAGCCTGACAAGGAGAGCATTAGTTTGTTTAATCATGTGGGCAACCAGTACAGGTACCACCCCCTCCCCAAAATTGTTATATGTCACATCATGCTCAGGGTAAGTTGTTATCAAAATACCAAATTGTTAAGGTCATGCCGTCACACCTAATTGTTACAATTAGGGAACCTTCAGTAATCCTTGACGATATGGTGATGCTAGAACTGATAAGTTGTAACCAGTTACATAATGTAGCCCCAGGTGCACCTAGTCGAAACGACATTCTCTGTTGATGCAGGATTGCAAGTACCAGTGCCATCAGGAAAATGTGGAGGGAGTGCAGGCTCCTACCAAGCCATAGTTGAAGAGGGTGAGAGGCTTCATCATCAGCAAAAGGTCACAACCAATGGAAGCTCAGATGACATCAGCCTGGCTGCTAGGTGCTGGTATGGTCAGCTATGACAGCACAAGACTGGGAGGACATTTACAACATGATGCCCAAAAGGTCAGACATAACAAGACAGCATCAGGATGGCGGGGGGTGATGGAAGGCCAGGTAAGGAGCTGCCTGGCCCATAGAAGGACTGCAAGGGTACACCTGATGTTGGATACCAATTATCATACTCATGTCAGGCTGGCGTCACATTGTATGTTGAGGGAATGCAATACAATTTTCATGTCCAACACAATAGTACACGACACAATGGAATAGAAGAAATATAGTCACAATGGAGCATATCCCTCGGCGTCATACATATCCTCCATGTCAAGATCTTCCCCATCCTCCAGGCCCAAATCTTGAACACCATCAGATTTATCTTTCTTGTCCTCCTCATCACTCCCATCTTCCTCTTCAGCAGACACATAACCATAATCAACCTCTTTGTTCTTGTCACCTTCTTCCGCTGGCACATCCAGGTCATCTTCATTCTCGGATAGATGAACATTCTCTTCATTTGCTTGTGGTTTGCATGCTCGGGCTACTTGATGACCAATTCCTCCCCCACAATAATGCATGAACATATCGCGATCCACAAACCTAGTCCCCATAATTAGTATAGCTTCAGTATAGAATAGAATAGGGTGACTTACATGCCAATGTAGTAATACACCCAATCTTCATCATTCTGATTTGCATAATGTCCAATTGATTTTCCTAACAAGTCCTCTGTCCTGCCAAATGTGAATGCCAGAATAAGATGGACACCTCATAGTACCTCCTTTGGATCTAGGAATCCAAATGTGTTGGGGTCTGCTGAATCCAGGAATCCAATCCTATGTAATTGTCATGTTGCAAAACCACCCAGGGCACTTAGATTGTGACCAAACCAATGGACCCATAAAAATTCCATGTGTTGGGTTTCTTTTGAGTTTGATTTAGGACCGGTGTGACAGACATTGATGTAGAAAATGCCAATGACACATGCATACCAATAAGGATGAGGGTAATTTTCATCTTCATCTTCATGTGCAACAACCATCACATCAGGGTGCATTTGAGGGTTGATAGAGTCCTGGGTGCAGTGCATGTCATATGTAGTATAGTTGATACAGAGCACTTTATGATGATACATTCGGTTGCTGATGAAGCAGATCTGGTCACGGTCATTTTCTGTGAATGTATGTTCGTCTCCATCATATGGAATGCCTGTAAGACAGGCTAGAAGATGATCCTTCAATAGTGGCATGAAGTTCTGTAGTGGAATTCATGTTAGAACAACATTAGATTACAGTCCATGCATCCACCTTGAGAGCTGGATCATTTTGATTCTTTGTGAGAAATCGAGTGATGTCATCATGGTAGCGTTGTGAATCTGAAATATGGTGATGGACTCTGGTGATGTATAGGGAAGGTGTTTGTTGTCAGTAAATTGAAGTGATATGTTTGCCTGTTTATTTTCTGATCGCTTCAGCACAGACTTTTCAGCACTGGCTGCAGCAATCTTGGCATCTTCTCCTTTCTTCATTGCATGCAACAGCACTTCACATCAGGTATGCTTTGCGATTTGAAGGCCAAACTTGGCATTCTTGTTTGTTCAAGGATAGAATCATTTGACCCACCGGTGTTCCAATTTGCTCTGAGGAATCATTCAGTGCAGTGAATCAAGGTTAAAACAAAAATGCGTACCACTTGGGTATTGTAGTTGTCCATAGTGCTGCCAAAGTTCGGTTCAGAACCAATCTGAACCTGGTTCGAACTCCGAACCGAACTGGAAGTTCGGTTCAGTCCAGCACCTTGGGCTGAACTGAACCCCAGGTCCAGTTCAGGGTTCAGGTAACCCCTGGGGTTGTCTAAACAGTTCACAAGTGGTTCAGAACCACTGAACTGATGTCCACAGGTATGTATTTTTCGCTCCAAGTGAAAGTTTTACTCATATGCTGATTCGGCAAATTTCCATTTTAGTCAGTGAACTTTATTCTCAGCCACCAACAACCACCATTCTGAAAATCAAGCGTTCGAGGCAAATAGGTAAGTTTTATCTTCCTTATCATTTGTTTCTCATTTACTAATACTTTTTTAGGCACTTCTACCAACCACCAAGTCAGCAGCCACCAACACAATGATGACAACGACGCACAATGCAAACACCAGCAGTGGCAGTGGCGGCGGCACCACCACCATAGCGGCATGTTGCCATCAACAAACCACCCCCAAACGAGAGAAAGGGAGCAGCAGGGTTGGTGCACCCAACCCCACTGCCAACCATAAGTGTTTATTTACTAATAAGTAACAACTAACACTACCAACCCCACCAGCCCAATGACACCCACACCCACACCCACACCCATGCTAACACCAACACCAATGCCCACACCCACGCCAACGCCAATCCAACACCACACCAATCCAATGCAAATGCCAATCCAACACCATGCCAATCCAATGCCAATGCCAACACCAATGCCAACTTCCATGGCAACAGCAATGGCAATGGCAATGGCAATGGCAACGGCAATGCAATGACAACAACTCGGATAATAGATCATGATGGAAGCCAGGGGAGCAGTGGCAGCCACCCTCACTGCACTAGGTAAGCTCCAATTTAATTTGATTTATGCTCTAGTTCTAACTACTCAGAAAACAATGACCAGTGAAGTTGCGGGATCACCACCAGGGTCTAGGTCCCCACCCCCAGCGAACACCTCACGAACACGCAGCCTGGCATCAATTGACATTGGGGCTATGTTCACGAGGTTACAGGGAGGTGGGTGCCTCGCCAGTGCCAAGTGATACCCATTAGTAAACCCACAAAAACCCATACCAGCATGTTTATAATAATATATTGAGTTTCTGGGATAGTTGGAATATATAGAATAATAAATTGTGAATGTGTGATAATACTAAAATTGAATGTCTGAACCATTCATGAACTCGGTTCGGGCCCTGAAAAAAAAACTGAATGGTTCAGGGCGGTTCAGGTTCAGTTCACATGAAATCCTGAACTGAACCCAGAGTTCAGTTCAGGGTTCAGCCAAAATGGGTCTGAACTGGATTGAACTGAACTTTGGTAGCACTAGTTGTCCATTGTGCCACACCAACAAATGGCTTTTGCATAGTCTCCAAGCGATGTTTTCCTCGAGGTGTCTGTCACATGACCACTAATCTTTGGGGAGGAAGTTTGCATGGTCGATAACATAGTTTAATCACTCATCATGACAATGCCCCAGTTTTTTCCCCCAAAAGCAAATCCTCCTCACACTCTAACAGGCCCTAATGCCTCAAAGGCATGTGAACCATTGCTGAAAGTGGGAGCAGGCCATTCTCAACCCAGTAAGCCAACACCAAGAATTTGCATTGATTCCAATTCTGAAAATTCACAGAGTGACAAGGAGAATATGTATGTGAATTATATATAGATTTTTCTGGCTGACCAAGCACTGTATTACCTTGGGTTATGAGAACAGGTCTGAGGAGGAAGACAGTGGGATGGATGATGACGACGAGATGAGTGATAAAGGTAAAAAACTTGGCCATGACAACAGGAATGAAGGACGAGCCCTCCAACCTGAGAGTTGTAAATGAAAACGTTGCAACAAGGAAATGTGCTATGCCCTGTCAAATTTGAGGACAAAGAAGAGACCGAAGTAAGTGAGCACTTGGCCAGTGGACTGACAGCTAACATTTCATGTTTCAGCTTTAGAATTGTCAGTTTTTTACACCCATATAAGGATTCAGCATGGTTTATTCTGTGTGCTGTCGGCCCCTTCTCCAACATCATGCAAGCCTTTCAAAATTTGGTTAAGGCTGGACAAGAATACTGAAACTGAGCCAGACGAAGAGCTCAATGACATGTATGTAACTATCTGTCTTATTTTTACTGCATATATGCATCACGATTAGTGTTGCCGTGACTACAACTAGCAGTCGACTTGAAGTTGTAGTCATAGCCGATATTAGCCGAGTCGACCTCCAACTCGACTACAACTATCCGATCAACTTGACTTTGACTATGCCAATCTGGCAAGCCGTAGTCGAGCTGACTTAGCCGACTGTAGTCGGTATTACGAGTCCCTATAAGGGAATCGTTCTATATGGTGGATTTTTCAACTCAGGGTCAGACTCTAATTTGCCAAGCCGTGGGAACAATTGTTGCAAACTGTGGGAACAATTTTGAAGCCCTGTGAATAAATTTGAAACCGTGTAACTGCTGACTTTGTAACTGTGAGAATTTGTTGTCTCAAATGAGCAAGAACAATAAGGTCACCAGATCAAAGGTGCCAAGTTGGGAAAGTGTAGTCCACTGCTAAGTCGACTTCATGACAATAATCGTATTCTTTGTTGGTGTAATGTGCATTATGACATATGGATGAGTTGAAAACCTGTCTGAACAGTACTGAGAGTTCTGTATTGTCCAACTAGTATCCCTGCTGTATTCTGAGGAATTGCCAGTGCAATATAGACTGAATGAACCAGATATGATATCTTTGTTTACAGATACATATAACAGCTATGTACATTGGAATCACAAGGAACAGGTTTAACACTGGTTTAACCGGCGGGTTCATCATTTTTCGGCACAAAGTGTTTTGCAGATGTCCCTACCTGAATCCGGGGCATTGCAATTGCACAAATAATAGCAGAAATAAAAGTCTGGACAGTTGTTGGATGTGCATTATGTGCCATATTTGACATCCCATATTGAAGCAGAGAAAGTGCAAGCAGAGCTATCAACATTGAGAAACTATGGAGTTCACACATTGGTACCCCAGATGCTGTTTCAATGTATTCATTGAATGGGCTCATAAGGGTGAGGTGTATAATTTGTTGATGTTTCATCAAAGGACACGAAAATAGTACAATAAATGCAGTCAACTGCATAATGATTCGAGATCCAGACACAAGGACAAGGAACATAATTAGTTCAAGAGAAGCTCCAATCATGCCAGAACAAAATAATATGATTGGAAAGCAATTATTAAATAGCAAAGCATCATATTTATGGCAGGATGGGAAGAAGTGAAGGTTGGGCCAAGATACAATCCAATGGTATCAATGCAGGAACATAGCAACATAGGCTTCTCAGTACAGCAGTGAATTTCGTCATCAATTTAGATATAAAGGAGTAAATATGCTTGTTGTACCTGCAGATTTCGTCCAGTTAATATGACATGTCTTTGAACAAAAGGTTATGCATCACATATGCGAAGTAAAGGTAGTTTGATTGAATTTGTACAATGAATTGTAATTCAGTTTCATGGACCACAAACCGAACATATTGGACATGTTCGGTGTGTTCGGTCAATGTGTTCGGTCAATATGTTCAGGTTACTATTGTCATATGTGATCAGTACACATTGAACATTGGATATAGTTAGCTATCCAGTGGTGATACAAAGAGAATATGCAAACATTAAATCTGGATTATAGGTAGATAATGGATTTTCAATAGCTCATTCTCATCTTTTCAGCAAAAAGGCACATTGAGAAATTTGGACTTGGTAGAATTTTGGGTGCTGTGTTTTGTATCTCATGAAATACTGCTTGGATCAAGATGGTTATACAGTTTATGATTCTGGTTGTATTTCGAGCCTAGTGACAGACAAACATAGTACAGATGCAATGACGGCTCAAAGGACAAAAATAGAGAAGAATATGGTATATGTACTTCTAGGCCTTGAAAAGATGAACAACCTTCTCCCTCCAGTCTTCTTCATATGAGCTCTTTCGATGTCATAATTTGACAGTATCATTTTGGGCGTCAAAAAGTACTGGTCTACCTTTTATTTCATCAACAACTCACTATATCCTAAATATTGTTCAAATGTAATTACAGGCGTAGATAGTCCTCAAGACATAGTACAACTTTCCCTGTATAACCATCTTAATCCAAATAGTATTTCATGAGATACAAAACACAGCACCCAAAATTCTACCAAGTCCAAATTTCTCAATTGATTCAAAAAGGTGCAGTTGCTGCCATCAGATAGCAAAACATCTGTAACATATCAACGGGTTGAGTACACATACAATATTATACATTAGCATCGGTCTATATTCATATTATAGAAGCGTCGCCTTGTTTCCACAACACCCTCTGCATCATTACCCTCTTCCACATACCCAACATGCCGTTTGATGGCTATTCTGGGCTGTGTAGTTGGTGTAGGCAAAGCTGTCTTGTTGCGAATCATAGTTGCTTCCTGAGAATATACATCAGTATTCGTTTAATTCTTGATGTATTAAAGTGTTACCTCTGTGAAGTCACTGTCTACCAGTGCCAATGACCGTAGATTCAGAATCATCTTGAATTTATCCTTCTTTACTGGAACTGCCAATATTGTAAACTGAACCTCCACTATATCACCGATTCTAAAGCAAGTTGGGTTTGTTGGAATGAAGCTAATAAATATTTCCATCAGTAGGGATGTGATCCCAATTCATCGTCACTCACCAATGTCGATTTCTATCAGACTTCAACTTGTAATAAAGTACGCAATTGTCCTGGCCATGAAAGTAGTGGGAATTCGCAAGTGAGGTTAATATGCCTTTTGGATCAATGACATACTCGAATGGAATGTGAGAGGAAGTGTTGTCATGTCGGCGATCAGTGAAATATCGGGTTCCTATTGCGAGTGCCATGTAATCCATGTATGTAGAAGGCGTAAAAGCTTGCATTGCTTTGTCAGGAAATTGACAAGCCAGTTTCTGGTGCAGAATCCGAAGGTTATCGATATAGGATTAAAAGCCCGTTGTATCAAGGCCAGTTACGACTATGCTTTGACGTATGAAGGGCGTTCGGCGTTCTGGTTGACTATTGCAGTGATTCATCAGAATGGTATTCAAGGAATTGATACGAATTTAGCACATACCTGGTTGTTATGGGTGGAAGATCTTTCGCCACCAAAATCGCTTGCAAACTTAATACCAATTCTTGATGTTCGGATTCATCATTGGTTGGAAGTGTAAACTTCCAGCAATTTGGAGAGTCAACATGCACAATATTGACATTTGCAATCTGGCAATGCGGTCAATATGATATACCTTTTCAAATCCAATGACTTACGTTTGTGGCCTTCGCAAGCTGACTTTCATCATCGTCTAAGCGTGCAGATATGATTTCCTGCAGATGTTCAGCTGTCAATTTGGTGTCAAATACTAGCCAGTATATATATGGTGGATATTGCTAACATGCACCCTTGAAGTTGTAATAGTTGTCCATCACATACAAAGCAGTGGTGAGATGTATATTGCGTGGCACAATTTCGTCCACTTCATGGATTATATCTTCCGCCATCACCGATCATATCCATATTGGCTTTTGATGTCCATGTGATGATAGCTTTCAGGATCCGTTTTGCTTTTGTTTTTGTATTGCATTCTTCAATATTGAAGTTTGCGTCATTTTGCATAATACGGATCCTTTCCATGTCTTTCAAATGCACCACATAATGTTGGTTGTCAGCTGTCTGGTTTGGATATGGTATAGTCAAGCATGTACTCCAGCTTTTCCGCATTAATTCTGCATCACAGTATATGTGTGCACAGCATTAAAATTAGCCCCTATCCATTATGCATCAATATCTGTTAGTATACCCCATGTTTCTTAATTTGGCATTATGCATTTTTGTTTTATGAATACCCCTTTTTGTTTAGTCTCCATTCCTAACTTTAATTGAATTTGTCAACAATTCATGAAATCTACCAGTATAAACTTGTGGCGAATATCATGTGGACAGTCATCCATTTTTCATGCATACCTTTGTGCTTTGCATGGAGTACATGGCCCAAGAAGCCTCGTTTGGTATATGAGCATGTGCCAATGGTGGATCCTCTGATGTTATTGTTGAAGTTTTGGATTCACCGATTCATCTTAAATTCATAGCTTATTGTTTTTGAGTGATTTAAAGCGTGAGTGGAGATGATATCCACTATTCCATCAACTTTTACCGCTCTCCAATGCCTCCCAAGAAGTCCACCGCCACGAAATCAAACTCGAAAGCAAAATCCAAGGCCACCATGTATGCATCCCTATTTTACTCGGTATAACTGAAGTTTCTATTGCATGCACTAAAGACGGCCTTCTGCAACAATCGAGAAGCGGAAGAAGGTCATCAAGACTTGGGCTGATGATGATATGTATGTGTCATCGTTTTAATCGTTATCTATTTTTGACCAATGGACTGTGTGGCTTTGTCCGATGCTAATGATGATGCCGTCAGTATTCAAAGCACTGGCAGTGTAATGGCACCGTCAATGCTCACAAGGTATCTATAATCACATATCATTGTTATCCAATATGAGTTAACAAATATCAATATCCTCCTAGGCATTCCGTCAAGTTTCGCAACGTTAAAGACGTGTTAGTGTTTCAATATCAAATATATCCACCATGATATCAATCTGTTACAGTGGAAAGAAACGTCAAATGTCATCTCCCAATGTCACCGACAATGACGACAATGTGTAAATATTTTTCATAGGTATTGTCTCATCATTGACAGGTTATCTATAGTAAAACGCCTTCCCCCGCCAAAAAATTGAAAGCTGCATCTAATCAATCACGAGACAGTGAGGAAGAGGAGGAAGAGGAAGAGGAAGAGGATTACGGTTCTAAGTGAGTTGTTCGGTTATCATAGACATATCCATTTGTTCAAACAAATCGTTTGACTGTTTAGGCATCGTCGCAAAGTAGCCTTGATGAAGAACCCCGATAAGCCAATTTCGTGTGTATTTTACGTGCCGATATGAATATTCTCATTCATTAATTGTAACAGCGTTTCTAATACTCCATCCAAGAAGTCGAAGTCCACGAAGGCCATCATGCTCGATGATACCGACGATGATAAAGGCTCCAGTGGCGATGAAGGAGATCTGACCTATGCACTGACGCAGATCACCAGGTGTGTTGGATCTTATTACACTGTGGTGTTTGATGTAGATGTCGTGAATCTAGCTTACCATCTCCGAACGTTGATGAGTCCGATATTGGCACGAGGGATCCTCAACTTGTTGACACCTACCAAGACTGTGTCAATATCAAGTATGCAATTGCATTTATACCCTTGTCATTTACTCATAACCATTCAGGGCAGCAGCAATGGTATCCTGGTCCAGTGCAATTGGGAATGGCAACCCACAGTTCAGTGATATCATCACTGACATCTACAAGATCAACAGAAAGTACGTTATTTGAACAGCAATTTGAGGTCAATTTGGTCGATTCATTGGATATAATATAGGTTATTGGTTTCCGCCATTACATTTGATAGATCTGGGAGGTACTCTAATCTCTCTCGTGATAACCCTGCCCATATCTCCACTGGTGCATTTGGTCGCAACTTCTTTCATGCAGTCGGAGGTGGAATGCCGACGATCTTTACATCGGTCATCATAGTGGAGTCCTGCTTTCTCGATGAGCCCAAGATTGGTGGCAATACAAAGCCAGTCAAGGTTATACAGGGTGCACTACTTCAAGGGGAATGGGAGCGATATGTCGGTGCTATTGGAATGGTGATTTGCGAGTCCGAATTTCGGGCCCAACTGTATAAGGACTATGTGTCCTTCTCAACGACCACAGCAAGTGGAATGGATACATCTCCCAGTTTGTGCATTAATCATTTTTAGTTGTAATTCCTAATCGATTTTCATAGAGGCATCGACATCCAAAAATGTACAACTTAGTCCATTCACTCGTCGACCCACTCCATCTTATCATAAGGCCGCTCTATCATTTTACGATATTGGTAAGCATCCGGTCGTCTAATATAAATTGATATCTTAAGTATGTGTTGTCAGTGCCCATCTATGATGCACGCAAAGTCAAAGCGGACTTCACGTCCACTCTCATATCGCTCCAGCAACTACCCATCTTCCCGCACAATATCCCTGCAGGATCCTGTGTCGTTGTTGGACACACCATCAATACATTCAAGCGTGTAGATGACATGATGAAGAGCATTTCACTCAATGTGCAATGGGTCATGGTCTTGGGAGTGCCGAAATGATTGCTCCACTTAGCATCATTTATATTTGTATCTTATGTCTGTTTTGTGAAATAAACGCGAACCGATCCATTGACTGTACAGATAATATTACAAATATGAGTATGGACCTTTGATGTCAATCAACCATTTATAGAAAACCCCTGCAAAAGTGTCTGCTAATGAGCCAATGGGTGCTCGAACGGATTTCGGACCTGACTTCATGTTCGACCAGAGGCTGCATGTGTGATAACGTTCCACCTCATTCACGAAATAGGACACAGTATCCGTTTTGGAATCCACAATGAG
This sequence comes from Hygrocybe punicea, assembly GCA_963556145.1. Classification (NCBI taxonomy): domain Eukaryota; kingdom Fungi; phylum Basidiomycota; class Agaricomycetes; order Agaricales; family Hygrophoraceae; genus Hygrocybe; species Hygrocybe punicea. The sequence goes on from OY744465.1 coordinate 1,808,892, forward strand.
CGATATGTCCATACGGCAAAAAACACTCATTGATGGTTTTCCACCAACCATATTGGACTCTATCGCATAAAGCCCTTCGTAGGTCTTTTGGACAAAGTCGAAGAACTCGTTTCTGCCTTGCTCTCGAATAGAAATGGCGCCCCTGTCCGGATTGCACGCCACCGTCTTCAATAGAGTCCCCTGCGTTTGAAATATTCTGACAAAGTTAAGACAATCATGCATATGATATGACAAGTGAAAATGAAGGGCACTCACCTTAACTCATCCAAGGTATAGAAACTTGAGACGATATCCCACTTCCAGGACTTGCTTTCCTTGTTGTACAGGGTGTGCACCGTATACACGACCTTTCCACCAACTAGAAACACACGCCATTCGCCCATCTTACTCAGTGGTTCGATGTACGTTTGCCCAAACCAACGTGAACCTGGAACCTCACAGTTATTGCACATGTATTCCCAATTTCGCTTGGCGTCGCCAGGTAATAGGACGTGATGACCGGTGTCGCTGTGTGTCCGTTTCAAGACAATATTCGGTGGGAATTGGTCGCCATTGTTTAATAATTTTGCTTGAGGGCGTATCGTATGCGTTACATTCAAAGTGACATGAAGCAAGTTTTGATTTTGTATCCATTTTGAATGGACCATGTTCATCTGCTTCGGAGGCGGCCAGATGTGTGCCGTTCGACAGAGTTCGTCCATGCCAGTCATGAAAATCGACACATTTTCCAGTGTCAATCCGTATTGGTTACCGCTGTCAAGACATCAGTATAATGCAGCGAAAACGGAGCAGAATTAATTAAAGCGATGTCAATCTTACATGTATGACATTCCCATATCCACACCACCAAATACACAATCTGCCGATGCGAACTTTTGCCACGTATCGCCTTTGTCTTGATGGCGAAGTATTGCATGAAGGAACTCGGGCCAAAATATGTATTTGACATTGAAGCGCCGGGCTCCATCCTCATGATGTAGTCGCATTCCGATATAAACCTGTTTGTTGTGAAATACGTTTCAGTATCAACAATCCACAAATTAAACAATAGACATTACCCATTCTTGAATACATGCTGAATAGCGACTCTTGTATGACTTGATGATATGGACGTAACCATCAAGATGGGCAATGGTATCGAGTTCGATGTCAGATATGGTCGTGGTGACGAATGCAAGATCGTTAATGGCTGCGGCTTTGCTCGTGATACGAGTTGTTGGGTCAAGGATAAAAAGGATTTTGAAAACACGGCTGTCATTGTTGCTTAATGTGGTTATACGGCGTTCATTGTTGCTTATGGTGGTTGGCGGTTCCGTTTCACAGTCAGATGATGTTTCCATCTCAGAGTCGGATGATAGCCTTTTGCGTGGAAGGAGATCGAGTTCCACGGCCGTCGCATTGCGGACACCCTGCGAATTTTCACGTATGTTGCGACCAAGACATACCGACTGCGGACAAATTCCAGATGAAACGCATTTGGGATGTTGGTGTGCGGATCCGACATGTCTTTGGCAGGAGTTGCCTTCCTTCTTCCACAAAAGACATTTCGTTTTTGGAGAGTCGCATTTTCGACCAGGGCAGATGTGCATGCAAAGTTCATAACCAAGTTCCTTCTTATATGGCATGTTTGTGGACCTAGGCAGGATTTCGGATGGGTGGGATGAGGAACAGACACAGATATCATTAATACATCAATACCTTAATGATTGATTACTTTCAGGGTGGTTGATAGCGGGTGGTGACGATTCCACAAACCTTCTAATTATAAGACGTCGGAATTATGTCACCTGACAAGAGTGGCAATGATAAAACAACGAACACGTGCCAAACACGTTGATCAGCAATGGAATCATTTAAATGTCTTGAAAGAGCAATATCCACCGAACAGATCGGACGTGTTCGGTGTGTTCGGTGGAGATGTTCGGTGGATGTCAACCAACGGTTGTGACCGGATATACCACACCGAACACATCGAACATGTTCGGTGTGTTCGGTGGACATGTTCGGTCAACGTTGCTGAACCAATATTACTAGATATACCACACCGAACACATCGAACATGTTTGATTTGTTCGGCATCATATATCTGGTAATATTGGTTCAGCAACGTTGACCGAACATGTCCACCGAACACACCGAACATGTTCGATGTGTTCGGTGTGATATATCTAGTCACAACCGTTGGTTGACATCCACCGAACATCTCCACCGAACACACCGAACATGTTCGATGTGTTCGGTGTGGTATATCCGGTCACAACCGTTGGTTGACATCCACCGAACATCTCCACCGAACACACCGAACATGTTCGATGTGTTCGGTGTAGTATATCTAGTCGTACATTGACATCCACCAAACATGTCCGGTGACCAAACACACCAAACAACATGTTTGTTGTAGTATATCTAGTCCTTCTACATCCATCCAACAAGTCAGACTTGTTGTGCTTTTCCGTCAACGGACCAGTCCGTGAATATTCATCGAACGAATTAACTCGATTTATCGCCTTACCAACTGGAAAATATTCCATACGCTGCACATGTCGGTTTTCTGCGTGCAATTACTAGCTTTGGACAACTTCTAAGCTCAAGCCACATCAAAAACATAAATAAATGGATCTGTTGTTTATGCATGCAAAGAAGCTGAACATGAGGTCGAACATGTGGCGATTGATCTGGTCACGTGGTCGTGACATCCGTATTCATAGTCTGGAGCGTTGAGTAATAAATCCGCCCTTTTCTTTTGCGCTCAAATCGCCTCACACGTCGACCAAAAAACTTTTATTTCATCTACCATGTCCTTGCCAGTCGTCAAAACCTCGACTCCCGCTGTCAATCCCGCCACCTTCAAGTACTGGCCTGATGCGCCGCCCAAAAAGCTGCAGGAGCTACATCGCATCTTCCAAATCCAGTACATGGTCCCGCCCAAGATTCCGGCACCCAACAAGGAATCCGGCACCATTCCCGTATTTTCTCGTAATCTCTATGTACTGAAGACACACCCCCACAATGCCACCGCCCGAGGTGAGTTATGGCGTGAAATCCCCGAACGATACGAGGAACCGCTCCGTCGCTTGATTTATCAAATGGATATGTACATCTACGCGACAGCAGCCATCGCATACAACAAGGCACCCAACTACTCGCCGGACTACGTCAAAAATGATAAGGAAGGGACCGATTCACTTCGGGATTACCTCAAGTATACCGACACTGTCATGGACGAAATTTGGGCAGAAGTCTTGGTGGCGAAACGGGCAAACGAGGTTACCTGTGACTGGCGAAGCAAGATCTTCGATGATTGGCTCCTGAAAGAATTTTATGTTGGGAAACATTCTCCATCGGCTTTGATTCAACATGGCGCTGTGAACACCGAGATCAAGCCCGAGGATCTAGGTAAGTATATATATGTATTTATGGCCAAATGAATTCTCACGTCTGGCATCATAGATTGGGCAAAATACGACGAATCCGTGCCAGCATGGCACAGCGGAACCTTGGCAAATTGGTCATTCGGTGGGCTTCCGGACGCCACAAAGCTCGAGATCATCGGTCATGTTATTGCTTGGTGTAAAGGACATAGTGTCCTCGTCGATTCTGATGTGGCGGATGATGATGAAGGTGTGATCTAGAATTACATGTGTGATTGTGCTAATGATATAATACATTTGCAGAGGAGCCAGTTGCCCAGGGCAAGGGCAAGGGCAAAGCCAAGTCAAAATCGGTCAAAAAACAGAAGGCATCTTCTGCTGGTTTGTACAAATTTTCAACCATAGTGGTGTATAGATCTATTGAATATTCAGGTGGCGCAGACAATTCGTCCGAGAAGGACAAAAAGAAGCCCAAGCCCAAGCCCAAGTCCAGTAAGTACTTTCATTGTCTGTGATTGTCATACATGCAAACCCTTCATCATGACAGAGCGCACAATCAAGTCCAAAGCCGAGGACGATGATGAGGGTGAGTTATTGAATTCCGAATATCAAAACGATGATCCAACACATTTATTCATGTATAGACGACATAAAGATGGAGGAGGACGTAGCCCCGGTAAAGAAGAAGCGGTCTAAGGCCCAAATGCGTACGTTGCTCACCTTGTTATGATTAATGCACTGACATCTCGCAGTCGCTGTTGAAATTGGGTCGTCGCACACAACCCGGCAATCGGCATCGGAGAAATTGACAATGGAGATTAAGCCACCCATCGCCCCCGAGCCGGATGTTGTGGCACCGGAATCCGCGAAGTTGGACATTTTAGGACCAGAGTGGGCGGGGTTGTTGGATGTTGATAATGATATAACCATGGACAACGATGACGGATCTCCCGAACCTGAAAAGATGTCTCCCAGCGATGGTCACGAGGATGGCGAGATGGCAAAGAGGAGGAAATTGGATGTTGCTTCGGAGCAAGCGGGCATTATCATAGAGAAGCTCAACCTGGTGAAGCCACCGAAGAAGTCTCCGACTCCGGGTATGTATTTCAACATTACATCATAGGCTGTATATATTCCAATTCTGATCTTCTCCATGTCCTAGGATTCCGTCCCAATACGTGTGCATCGTCACGCCACCAGTCATCGACCCCTGCAGAGCCCAGCACTTCATCAATGGATGTGGATTGGAGCAACATCGTTCCACCCGAAATCCTACTCTCCATTACTCCAAGCCAAACGAGGCCTTCATCTCCCAAGCCATCGACATCCAAACTTGATCCCAGGCCTTAATTTCGGAGGAGTAAGTCCTTCTTTTGTGGAGTATTCATTATATTTGACTAAAAAGACTGTATCCCAGTCGTTGATTTCTGGAAACTTGGTGACAATCTGTGCCCTCAAATGTCCTCCTCATACATCGCTACTATTAACATTTGTACAGTTTCTATATATGTATTTCTTTTTGCTCCATTAAAAATGGTTTGTGTTACTGTCCTATGACCATAAGAATTGAGCATGATAGTGAGCATAGATACAGCATAAGGCATCAATCTTGTTGACTGAAAATCTGTTTGTCTAAAATATATCCTGGTGAATGCATTACTTTCAGTTCAGTTGTACAACCACCTACACACTCAACTTGAGAAGGACAACCTGAGATGACTCTCATTCGGGCTAATGAAAATTCAAATTGAATATATGTAAGAAACCAGAATCACGAACTTTATGGACCTATTAAATGAGGATACAATGATACAAGAGTAACAAAACCCCCTCTTGTAGTGGAAGATATAACTGTCACTCCAAGGGGAGCTATGACTCTTTGGTACCAGAATAATACAGTATACTTGTGTGGGAATGATATGTACAGCTCCATAAAAATGACAATGTATTTCTGACAAGGATGAAGAACAATGATAATTTCCATGAATTACCAAGCAATTGTCAAATATGCACAGTTGTCAAACAGCCTGGTTGTTCAACTTCAATACCTGTTTTGTCTGTTGAGCAAGCTAGAAATAAATATCACTGAGACTCTGAAGATTAAATCCACAAAATATCTTAAAAGGGGGTACCATTGTTCTTCTCAGTCGGTTTGATCAATGTCTTGTCAGCCAGACCCCTAATAAGATCGTAAGGCAGCTATTCATGATACAGATGCATTTTTGGCCTGTATCAAGGCATGTCACAGGAACATAGAATGGAATAAAAAAAGTAAACACAGATTTCTAAAGATTCAGGCACGCCTTATGGTGTTTTGGGAAAAGCTTACAAATAATATAATGTCATATGATCAATCCCATTGTGTTAATTGTTATTCATGATCCGAACCACTTGACTAGTTAAATGGGTGGTGTTTCCTCTTACTGTCACAAATCCTCATGAATCCCCACAACATCATCCGTGTCTGCATTGCATGTTTGACTTATCTATATTTCCTTGCAAATGCAACATTATTTCCACAACTATGCCAAGACAAACTTATGTATATCTCTCCTGAACCAATTTCCTGTCCTGTGATATCGACCTTGACCCAAGAATTGGATGTTTTTCAAAGAAAACTCATAGAACATGAGTTGGCCCCAGATCAGGGCGATGCAACAATATTGATGCAAATAAATGCAACACTATATGTGAAGATCATTGGAATAACAAAAGAAACAAAAGATAACTTGACAGTCGATCCATTATTCGTTTGGACTACATTTAAAAATAGCGCCTTCAAAATGCGAATACGTTCTATTCAATATGCCAGAACATATTTCTTACCTCCTAAATATCTCTTTGCTTTGTATTGTCTTCTCAAACCTATCACTGTCCAATGTCGTTGTAAAATGATCAAAGCATTGCTCATGCGATCGCTATTGAGACGACATGATTTCAAAGCATATTTATTTCATTGTATTACTAGTTCTCTATCACATGCAACGTTGCTGTGGACCACACTATGTTTCATAATACGGCATAGCCGTTCAAACATAATTGTGTTCAATTTGAATTTATTCAGACACTTGTTTAAATCTTTATATATAAATTTCGTTCATAGATATGACTACATTGGTGGTGGTAAACGAATACCAACATTCAAGTTTAGCTTTCTTCAATCTTTTATGCTACCGTCTAATAATATCAACCATGATTCTGACATATTATTCGAATATGTGGGGCATATTGATGAACAAACAGCCAACACTTTATATGAAGATAGAAAAACATATGCATGTGTTAAAATGCCTTTACATGAACTTCTGCCAAATTTGACAGTGAAGGATATTGGTGAAATAACAACAATACATGGTATATATTTGTCAAAGACATTACGAAGATTACATGGACAAGATCTATCTGTGGCATTAATGAGGCATAATTGTTCAGCTTGTGATACTCATGTTTCTATTTTTCATGTGCATGATATTAAATCACATAAAGACCTGTGTAAACAGTGGTACAGAAGACAAAAAATGACAGAAACATATGAGTGCGGCAAAGAAGAAACTCAGGCTCAAATGAAAGAAGAATTGGACAAGTCAGATGAGCAATTATTTCCTCCTCCTCCTCCATCTATTGAATTGAAGGAAACCATAATCAGCAACTGGTGCAGAGATACATCACCTGAATGTTTCCAAGAAAGTGGGTGTGCTGTATGTGGTCAATTGGTTGCATTGAAAAACATGTCTTTATTGTCAAAGACGAAGGTTAATCTGAAAATATTAACTAGAGACAATATGGGAATCACAAGATGTGAACGATATCATTGTTCTGATCCAATAGAGGATATCAAAGGTCCAGTGCTAGATGACACATGTAAATGGATATGCAAACCATGTGTGCTCAGTCTGAATAAAGGCCAAACTCCCAAATATGCTTTGGCGAATGGACTTTGGATGGGAAGAATTCCTGCACAACTTCAAAATCTAATATTTGCTGAACAACTTTTGATTGCCCGTGTTCGTCACAACAAATGTATTGTTCGTGTCTCCTCTGGGATGCATAAAATGAAAGCAAATGCCATCATGTTTCAAAATCCAACACCAAAGATATATCAACGGTTGCCTCCAACAATTAAAGAACTTGATGAAGTGCTAGCGTTTATTTTCACTGGTCCTGCCAGACCAACTCCAGAAGACATGGAGCGAACGCCTTTATTGGTTCGCCGAAGGCGAGTTTCTGCAGCTTTAGAATGGCTGAAATTGAATCACATGGATTACTATGATTTAGATATCTCCTATGAAAATCTAGCACAATATCCAGATCATGGAATTCCTGTTGTGGTTGCATATCGACCAGCAGACACAAATAAGGAACCAGAAGCCACTAGTGCATTTGACAATGAAGTGGAAGATGGTGTGGAAGATGGGCCTTGTCCCTTTGTTGTTAGTGGAGTAACTGGCGAAAATCTAGATATTACAAGTCCAAAGGCATTAATAGCTAGAGCGACCAAGCACTTGATAGATGACCATGGTGGTGTTCTTGCCATAAGCCATGCTAGAAATCCAGAATCGTTCTTTAATAATCCTCAGTTATATCCTATGATGTTTCCCTGCCTATTTCCATATGGCTTGGGTGGTATTAGCAGCATAGACAATGATGTTTTAAGCATCAGTGATATGATGCACAAAAGACATCTCCTGATGTACCATGACAAAAGATTTCAAACCGATCCCTATTTTCCATTGATTGCATTCAATCAAGAACAAATCAAGGACAGTACAACCGGAGGATATTTGTTGACTAATAAACATAATTTCAACGATATTGCAGATCACCTGATGAATATCAATACAGCTGTTTTGGATGACCTCTCTAAGAGATTATCTAGAGGTGATAGAGTCAAACCAGATACATCGGAAGAGAAAGCATGCTATAAACTCATTTCTGATCTGGATCACGTAGCTGGTCAGGTCAAAGGTTCAATTACTAACAAGAAATACATGCGAAATGAGATTTGGTCTCTGATATCCTATATTGGTGCTCCGACTTGGTTTATCACTTTTGCACCTGCAGACATCAATCACCCACTATGCTTATATTATGCTGACAACAAAGAAAAGTTTTATCCTAAACTACGTCTACCCCAGGATTGTTACAAACTAATTGCAAACAATCCAGTTGCTGGAGCCCGCTTTTTTCACTTTACTACTGAAATGTTCATCAAACATATATTAGGAATAAATGAATCTCATCCTGGCCTGTATAGAAACACATCAGGTTATTATGCAACGGTAGAGGAACAAGGACGTCTTACCTTGCATCTTCATATGCTGTTGTGGATAAAGGGATGCCTTACACCTCAGGAAATACGTGACAAAATTATGGGTGAAAATTCTGACTTTTAGAAAAGATTAGTGGAATATTTGGAAAGTTTGTGTGTAGGACAATTCATGACAGGTTCTAAAGATGAGGTATCACAGAAAATGGAACAGACAATGTCGAAACCTGAATATCAACCACCAACATGTGTCATGCCAGATCCACCATCATATAATTGTTCCATGAATTGTCAATATCACAACAAAAGATCAACATGGTGGCAAAGGTTTCAAGATGTTGTAGATGATCTTTTATTGCGATTAAATGTACATAACAGGCATGATGGCAAAAAAAAGCCATACTGTCTTAATTCGAAAGGTGAATGTAAACGACGATTTCCCCGTGATATCTTTCAACAAACTTTTGTAGAACCTAACACTGGTGCTCTCAACCTCAAGCATGGTGAACCTTGGATGAACACGGTGACACCTGAAGTTACATATATGCTACGATGCAATTCTGATGTGACCAGCTTATTATCAGGTACTGCTATAAAGGCCATAGTTGCATACATAACAGATTATATTACAAAATTCTCCTTGAAGACCTATAGCATTTTTGAAGTGATAAAAAGTATTTTTGATAAGAATTCCGAAATGATTGGTGGCGACCTGAAAAGAAAAGACAAAGTCAGAAAGCTGTTTACACAAATAGTCAATTCACTCACCTCCAAAATGGAAATTGGTGCTCCAATGGCTTCATTATATGTCCTTGGAAATCCTGATCACTACACCAGTCATAAATTCGTGCCATTCTATTGGAGATCTTATGTTAAAGAGGTTATCAGTGCATGGTCTGATGAAGAAACTCCTAATATATGTGAAGACCAAAATAATGCACAAAAGGTTGTTATTGGTAAGAATAATGGCGCATACATTGGACTTTCCAAAGTAAATAATTATATGTTCAGACCCGCCTTGTATGATAATGTATTACTGTATGACTGGATACGTCTTGCCACTATGGAACCAAAGAAAAGACGCACCAAAACAAAGACCAAAAGGGCCAGAAAAGAACCAGTGCAAAACCAAATTTTTGACAATCTAGGCTGTGATGATTTGTCTGACTCTTGCACTGAACCTACTAATGTTGACTATTCCAGTGATGACAACTTGTCTGATGTCGTTGATAATGATATACTCATGGAGATAGATGAAATTCCAAAACCTGATAGTTTGAATAGACATGCAGGCACAGAAATAGCTGATAAAACAAATGAAGTTGATCTTAATAAATTGACAAAATTTGAAAATGATTATACTTTACATTCCAATCATCCACAATATCTTACCCACCATGCCAAAATGAAAGGGAATGATCCTTTCATAGTTCCTAATTTTATTCCGAACACTTTGCCAAGGGCTGACCGTGGTGATCGAGAATATTATTGTTGTACAATGTTAACGTTTTTCAAGCCATGGAGAAGTGGCAAAGAACTCAAAAGTAAATTACAAACATGGGATAATGCTTTTATAGACCACGAGTTTTCTAAAAAAGAACTAGAGATCATGAAATACTTTGGTCTGCGGTATGAATGTTTGGATGCAAGAGATGATTTCTCTGCTAAACGTCAGAAGAATAATACTGCAAATATAAGGTATTCATGGGCGACCTCAAACGGTCTTGATGAACTGGATGACATGCACAATGCTGAATTTGCATTTAATGGCGACGACTTCAACAACAATATTGATGAAGACAATAATGACACGGAAATACTCCTGAAACTTGGTCAAAAAGGACAAAAAAGGAAAGATCAAATGCTGATAGCTGAAAGAACTTTGAAAAGGTCAGGGTGGCTCGATGATTGTATTGATGGTACCCCAGATATAGGACCGTTGATACCTATAGAACCACCTGTAGTACAATCAGCAAAATTGTGGAGAACTGCAGTCCTTGCAAAGAAAAAGGAAATCATCGATGACAGAAATAAAAATTTACCAACAAACACAGCAACCATAAATAAATTGGGAAATTTTCAATATAATGATGTCAAGATAGTGGATGCAGCATACATCAACCATATGTTTATTCCTGCAAACAGAGCTGATCGTCATCTTATTGATGTAACTATCAATGATTACAAGTTGAACACTGACCAAAAGAGAGCATTTCATATCATTGCGAATCACTCTACCTTGATTAACGGTTCTGATAAGCTACGCATGTATCTTGGTGGGATGGCAGGCACAGGGAAATCACAAGTCATCAAAGCATTGACTAGTTTTTTTGGTAAACACAACGAAAATCATCGATTTGTGGTTCTTGCACCAACCGGTGGTGCTGCTGCCCTTGTAAATGGATCCACATATCACTCCATTCTTGGAATTAATCAGGGAGGATCATCTCGTTCCCTTGCACAAGTACGTGCCAATCTTGATGGTGTGGATTACATTTTCATTGATGAGGTGTCAATGTTATCTTGCAGAGATATGTATAAAATCAGTGCTCAGTGTGCAAAAGCACGTGGTGTTTATGATGAACCCTTTGGTGGCATTAATATGATATTTGCAGGAGATTTTGGCCAACTTCCACCAGCTATGAGTGGTGCTCCTTTATACTCTGGAACCGTTGGTGTCCAAATCAATTCCAGTCAAACTATAGCAAATCAGGAAGCGGCTATAGGCAAAGCTCTTTGGCATCAAATAACAACAGTTGTTATATTACGTGAAAATATGAGACAAACCAATCAGTCAGAAGAAGATGTCCAACTGAGGCTTGCTTTGGAAAACATGAGATACAAAGCATGTACTCCCAAAGATATTGCATTTCTTCGTACTCGTGTTGCAGGAAAAGGTCTAAATGATCCAAAATTAGCCCAAAAGAAATTCAGGAATGTGTCAGTTATAACTGCATTGAATGCACAAAAAGACAAAATCAATGAACTTGGTATTCAACGTTTTGCTGCTGAAAATAGGAGACCATTAACATCATTCTATTCCATAGACAGATGGAATGATCCTACTAGTTCCAATAGCAAAAGAAAATCTCATCACATGTCAACAATTTTGGATCCTATTCGACACACAAAGATATTGGAACCTTCACTCCAAAAGCTACTTTGGAGCCAACCACATGCATCATCCTCTGATCATATACCAGGAAGATTGGAATTATGTGTAGGCATGCCAGTGATGCTGAGGAACAATGATGCAACAGAGTGCTGCATTACCAAAGGAGCAGAGGGCATAGTTGTGGGTTGGCAGAGTGCAATAGGTCTTGAGCAACAAACTGTACTGGACACTTTATTTGTCAGATTATTGAATCCTCCAAAAAAAATTAACATAGAAGGACTTCCTGAAAATGTTGTGCCAATTACAAAACATGTCACTTCCACCATGTGCTCATTACCCAATGATGATGTGATATCTTTGTCAAGAGAACAAGTGTTGGTACTACCTAATTTTGCAATGACTGATTATGCATGTCAAGGACATACTCGTCCTAACAATGTAGTTGACCTCAGTAGTTGTAGAAACCACCAATCCTATTATACTTGCTTATCAAGAAGTGCTTCTGCAGCAGGAACTATCATCATGCAAGGCTTTGATCCTAAAGTAATTACTGGGGGTGCTTCTGGATATCTCAGGCAGGAATTCAGAGAATTAGAACTGCTTGATGAGATTACCAAACTGAAATATCAAGGACTCTTACCAGACCATGTCAAGGGAGATCAGCGAAATTCTATCATTGATCAATTTAGAAAATGGAAAGGAAAGTCATATATTCCAAAAAACATTCATCATGCTATCGCATGGAAAGCCACGGAGCAACTAAATCAATACACAACACAGCCCTCTCCATGGCAATTAATTAAACATATGAACAAAAATCAAAAGGCAGATTTCAGAAACCTCAACTTTGTTCCTGCAAAAGGAACTGTTCCAATCACTGTCACTCATAAAAATTCGACGGCCAATGTATTGCAAAATAAAAAACGAAAATTACAACAAGTTGTAAGTTCATCTTCCATAGTGAAAAAAAGATGAAAAACAAGTACTATTGAATTAAATGAACCAAAAGGGTTTATATGGGATGCAGAAGATTGGAGCTGTGCTTATGATTCACTCTTTACAATATTACTAGCAATATGGAATGAAGATCCATCAAGTTGGAAAAAAAGATTCAATAGCATCAATGAAATATTAAAGATTTTGAGCTTAGGATTCAAACGATCCAAGAATCACACAACAGATTTAGAAACAGTTAGAAATACAATCAGACATTTATTGCATCAAGATAAACCCGAAATATTTCCTTATGGTCAAGTTGGCATTGCCATAAGTGATTTGGCCCATTATATAATGAAAGCAAATGAACCAATGACTTCAACTTGTCTTAAATGTATCAATTGTGAAAACATAACCATTCTGGAAAATGATAGATGTGACGCCATCTTTCATTGTTCATATTCATTTTCTGGAACAATCTCAACATGTCTTGCTCAAATCATAGTTAATAGACAACGGCACAAATGTCAATTGTGTTGGGGAGAGATTACTAAATTTATTGCATTTAACAAAATTCCACCTCTAATCATGTTTACAGTTGACTCTATTGAGAATTTAATAATTAGTCAAGTTATAAACTTGTCAATTGATGACATATCCACTGCTTACACATTGAGAGGAATTGTGTACTTTGGTGATGCACATTTTACTGCCCGCATATTCATCAACAGTATGGTATGGTTTCATGATGGTATATCAACCAGATCAATTTGTATTAATGAAGGTGATATAGATGACTTTTCAAATATTAATTTATTGTCATGTAATGGTAATAATGCTGTACTGTTTATATATGCTCAATCTTAATATGTGTTCTCTTGCTAAAAGAAGGGACGAGTAACATGCCATGCAAAGCAATGGCCCACACCCCACTAGTTGTAATAATTATATAATTTTATTTATTTATTTATGGCCTGTAAATTTAAATGGCTCGAGAGCAGATTTGAAAGAGTTTGGGGGCGGCTTATATACCCTTCTCGCCACGCACAGACCATGTGACCTTGTTTGGTCAGCTGGAACAAACTCAATCACGCAACGATTACGCGTAGCACCCAAGGTAAGTGTAATTCGGTTTATTCTACTAACTACTTAAACATCTTTAGGTTTTTTTCCCGCACCCTCGCGCCAAATGAATGTGAGCATGGCAACAGCAACAAGCAGATGGGACGCAGCCGAGAATGGGGACAACCCAGGCCGACCATGACAGCAAGAATGAGGACGACGGGAATGAGGACGATGGACTAAATGAAGACAAAAACGACGACAAACACAATGACGGCGAGAATGGGAAGACGACGACAAAGCAGGAACGGCAACTACGACAACGGGAAGATGATAATGAGGGAATAGGACAACGAGGACAACAGAGACCGGGACAAGAAGGACAATGGCCACGGGGACGACGATGGCAATGGGGATGACGACAATGGCGACGACGAGGACAGTGAGCACGGGAACGGGGACAGGCAACAGATGACAGAAACGAGGCGGACGCCCATGGGACGTCCCCAGTGCCATCCAACCTCACAAAAACACGGAGCGCGTCAATTGACGCGCCCCCATTGTTCGCGAGGTACTTAGGATGGAATGTGGTGGGTACCCGCTGTCGTCTTATCCCCTCACCCTCACCCTCACCTCATCCCCACAGCAACAACGACAACATGGGTGGCAACAACGACAGCAGGGACCAGAACGAAGACAATGTGGACTGGAACGATGAGAACAGGAATGGGGACTGGAAGGATGACCGCAACGACAAGAACAGGGACGACAATGGGGATGGGAATGGGGATGGTGACGATGACCGGAATGACGACAGCAGGGATGGCAATGACAACAACAACGGACACCAGGACAATGAGGATGACAATGAGCGACCGTGCCGGACGTGGACGAGAAGGATGCAGAAACGGGGGTGGCCAGGTCGAACGAGGAAGATGAAGGTGACGGGGACCCGGAAGACGGGAATGACAGCAACCAGAGGCAATGGACCACGAGGACAGGGATGAGGATGGACCACAAGGATGATGGCGAGGTCAGGGGCGACCCCTCCTCTCCGTTTCCCCTCCCTCCCTCCTCTCCGTTTCCCCTCCCTCCCTCCTCTCCGTTTCCCCTCCCTCCCTCCTCTCCGTTTCCCCTCCCTCCCTCCTCTCCGTTTCCCCTCCCTCCCTCCTCTCCGTTTCCCCTCCCTCCCTCCTCTCCGTTTCCCCTCCCTCCCTCCTCTCCGTTTCCCCTCCCTCCCTCCTCTCCGTTTCCCCTCCCTCCCTCCTCTCCGTTTCCCCTCCCTCCCTCCTCTCCGTTTCCCCTCCCTCCCTCCTCTCCGTTTCCCCTCCCTCCCTCCTCTCCGTTTCCCCTCCCTCCCTCCTCTCCGTTTCCCCTCCCTCCCTCCTCTCCGTTTCCCCTCCCTCCCTCCTCTCCGTTTCCCCTCCCTCCCTCCTCTCCGTTTCCCTTCCCCCTCCGCCTACTCTTATTTATTTTTATAATATTTAAATTTATTTTAATATATATTCTTTTTACTAATGGACTGACCATAGTCGATATATTAGTCAAAGTCGCGGCTTGACTAGTCGAAGCCGTGACTTCAACTTCGACTACATCAATTTATGTGTATATAGTCTAGCTGTAGTCATGACTACATAGTTGCGACTACAACTAGTCAAGTCGCGGCAACACTAATCACAATAGTGATGAAGAAGATTGTTTGGAGGCCGAGTTTGTATACAATGCTGTGATGGAGCTAATACCTGGGTTACAAGAACAACAGGAATATTATGTCATGGAGGGCGAATTCAAAACACTTCAAGGGATGGCCGTCTTTGTAAGAGTTTTCTGATTCTTTGTCTCAAACCTAATCTTTGTTGACAGCTGGATACCCATGCATGATGTGCTCACACTGATGATGTTGGGACATTATGCTACACAGCAATGTCATATATCCCCAACATCCCTGGCATTCTGATGATTAGCCCAATCGATTGGAATAAAGGTGACTGTGGATTTGCGCACATCACCTCTGGGCATTTACTTTGTCCACACAACATGCGAGATGAATATGACCAACTCAGACCAAGATTGCAATAAGTAAGCAATCACACCAAGTAAATCAATGTTGTTACTGAATCACTATTGAGGTTTTGCCGTGACGTTCACAATGGAAATATCATCATTTCTGTGCAGGATTGGCCATTGTTCTTATATACTGAGGATGAATATGATTCTGAGGCCACAGACAAGGGTTTATTAAAAGGGCCATTCCTGCTTTCGGTGAGATGATCACATTGAATCATCCAGTCACTAATGGATTTTGATCAGTGCTTCTGACACATCTTCACCAGACCTCGCACTGCAATGAAAGCAACTCTGGGACAGTCTGCCAGCAAGAAAACCATTGCAGATATTTACAACATGATGAACATCACAGGTCACAACATCACTTATGCCGCTGCTTGGTATGTACTCATTTACAGCTGTTTTCAAAAACATGCGGAAACAGAGAAAAAAGTCAAGTGTGGCACAGGCCTGATGCCACATGGCATTTGACTCTGAGTTTCAAATCTTTGCAGCGTGGATTTTTGACGTATTAAGAAAATATAAGGACTTGACAGAATTTTATGTGTTATCTCATGACATACTGAATAGATTTGGGTGGTTGTAGAAGGAAAACCTATCTATTCAATCAGAGCTAGCTGCTCCTGTAATTATATCCTAAAAATAATTAGTGCTAAGACAGTTACTGATGAAATACCAATATTTAATCAGCCAAACCCATATGGTGAATAATGACACAACAAGAGCTCAGATTAACTGAACATGATTGTGGGAAGTAAATTGGTCTGATTTTAAGAATTCAAAATACTTGGGATTGTTCTTGTTAATTTTTTGATAGTATTTACTTCAACTAGACACAAACCTAATACACACCTAAGAATTCCACAAAAAGTTAACATGACACACCTTACAGCATATCTTTTCCACAAGACATGGCTCAGCCGAGATGGACAATTCCCACTCTGAGTGGGCCAGCCAATCTTGGCCGACCAATATCTTTCTCCAGGGGAGATGGCTTGGCCGAGGGGTCTATGTTCTGAGGGACATGAGTTGGCCGAAGCAGGGGGATATATTGGCCAACCGGTCTGGGTATTTCGGCTGGCCATGGAACATGGATTGGCCGACTGCCCTGGGTATTTCAGGTGGCCATGGAATGTGGATTGGCCGACCAGTCTGGGTATTTTGGTTGGCCATGGAACATGGATTGGCCGATGGGTCTGGGTATTTCAGCTGGCCATGGGAGGTGGATTGGCCGACCGGTCTGGGTATTTCGGCTGGTCATGGAGCATGGATGCGCCGACTGCACTGGGTATTTCAGCTGGCCATGGGAGATGGATTGGCCAACCGGTCTGGGTATTTTGGTTGGCCATGGAACATGGGTTGGCCGATGGGTCTGGGTATTTTGGCTGGCCATGGAACATGGATTGGCCGACTGCACTGGGTATGTCAGCTGGCCATGCACCATGGGTTGGCTGACTAGTCTGGGCATTTCTGCTGGCCATGGAACATGGATTGGTCGACCACACTGGGTATTTCCACTGGCCATGGAACATGGATTGGCCAACCAGTCTGGGTATTTTGGCTGGCCATGAAAGGTAGATTGAACAATGGAACTGGGTATTTTGGCTGGCCATGGAAAATGAATTGGCCGACCGCAATAGGTATTTTCGCTGGCCATGGGAGGTGGATTGGCCAATCTGTATTGGTATATTGGCTGGCTATGGTGCATGAGTTGGCCATATATTAGCTGGCTATAGAACTTTAGTTAGCTGAAGCGGGTGGGTACGCAGGCTGGCCCTAGGAAGGACATGGGCTAATGTTAGGGATATTCCAGTTGTACATGGAACACAAATTGACAACAGTTTGTGGTGTATTGGGCTCGCCATAGGACATAGTCATCATAGGTTGGCCAATCCTCGTTAGTATATTGGCCAATCACACATGGGTCACTTGCTCCTTTGAGTCTTTTGGCTGCTCATGCAACATGGGTTGGCCAATGTTATGGATACATCAGCTGCCCATGGGGTTAGCCTACACTAGGAATACATTGGCTGGTCATGGGACATGATTTAGCTGATCCTATCAAGTCTTTTGTTGGCTGTGGGCCATGGAGTGGCCGGCCTGAGATATATTGGCCAGCCATGATATGGTTGGCTGACAATCTGACTTAAGGTTTGGTTGAGGCCGATAACATTCAATACATTCATTCTAAGCCAGTCACAGCTTAACAATACAACAAGTACTGCTACTGTGAATTCACAAACACATCTGAAAGGACCAAAAGCAAGACCCCAAAGCCATTCAGTCTTGATCTCAAAGGAGGCTCTTCTCCTTCTTGATCAAGACTGACTGACAAAGAAAACACTACCAAAATCTTTGCAAACACATAACCAAAAATATGTTGACATAAACACTCATATCAACCACACTAAGAACATTACCTGGTTTCAATGTCACTAATGGGAGGCTTACAAATAATGATGAGGTTTACCTGGTCAAATTTCAATGATGCCACCAGGCCCACTACCAGTAGCTTGCCTGGCAAGGGAATCAGGGGAGTTCACCTGCTCTTGCATTCTTGGAGGCCTGTACAGTGGCAAGCAGTACTTTCTGGGGGCCAGACACCAACAGTTGGCACGCAAAGATGCCACAATATTCATTCAAGTTGAATAGCTCAGTTCAAAAAAAGACACTGTCAGTAATGGGATAATACACATTAATCTCTCATCTGCATGCAAACACAGGAGACAGATGAGGATTTTTTGCCATCAAAGAATATTGCGATCTCCACTCAAATATTGAAATTATTTTTGTTGTTATTATAAGTCTGAAAAATATTGTAAAAAGTAAGGTTAGTATTCACACCAAAGATAGTGCAGCAAAATTTTAGATTATTTACTCTCCAGATGTTCGGGCACAAAGCCACATGCTTGAATGTCTGGAGACCAAATAGTTTAAAATTTTGCCTGCACTGTCTTCAGTGTGAATACCACTTTTAGATAACCTTATTGTTTACAACCTTTTCAGACTTATGATAACAACACAAATAATTTCAATATTTAAGTGGATATCGCAATATTCTTTGATGGCAAAAATCCTCATCTGTCTCCTGTGAAACATAACAACGAACATATCACAATAATAAAGTAGTCGGTGAAGTGATGAATATGAGGGAGGAAATCACATACCAGTTAAGACAATAACACTCCAGAATCTCTGGTTATTGCCTGGTACAATAACCAAGGATCCTGTAGTGTCACCAAAGGTAGTAGTAGTAGTTGTGAGGTAAGAAGAAAATAACCATGTTTGATGGTCTTGTACTTATTTGTTCATGTGACTTAACGTGTTTGTTGATCACATGTCACAAAGTGTGATGTCACGTTGGGCCGTCCAAACGTTACATCACACTTGTGACATGTCGCGTCTCATCAATCATGTGACCTGTCGCGTCGCATTAATCATGTGACACGTGAGTGGTAATAATCATCATATTCCAAGGGCAGGAATCCTGCCCTCGTCTCACTATGTATAATAGGTACAAAATACAATAATAATGATATAACGAGGGCAGGGAATCACCCTGCCCTCGTCTCATTGCTGAGCCACCCCGACGGTCAGGTTCATTACCACTGCTGCTGCTGCTGCTGCGGTTCACGCTGCTGGTGCTGCTGGTGCTGCCATTGCCGTTGCCGCTGCTGCTGCTGCTGCTGCTGCTGCTGCTGCTGCTGCTGCTGCTGCTGCTGCTGCTGCTGCTGCTGCTGCTGCTGTTGCTGCTGCTGCTGCCGCTGCTGCTGCTGCTGCTGCTGTCATTGCTGCTGCTGCTGCTGTTGCTGCTGTTGCCGTTGCTGCTGTTGCTGCCATCGTCGTCGCTGCTGCTGCTGCTGCTACTGTTGCCATTGTCGTTGTCGTGTCTGCTGTTGCTGGTGCTGCAGTTCGTGCTGCTGCCGTTGCCGTTGCCACCATTGCCATTGCCATCGCGGCTGCTGTTCACGCTGCTGGTGCTGCTGCCGTGGCCGGTGCGGCTGCTGTTGCCGTTCCCGGTCCCGGTCCCACTGCTGCTGCCATTCCCGCTCCTGGTCCTGGTCCTGGTCCTGCTGCTGCCTCGCCGTCTTTGTTGCTGTCCTCATTGTTGTCATTGCCGTCCACGCTGTCGTCGTTGCCGTCCACACTGTCGTCGTTCCTGTGCTTGCTGTCATCGTTGCCGTCCCCGTGGTTGTTGTTCCGGTACCCGTGGTTGTTGTTCCGGTCCCCTGCTGCTGCTGCTCTTGCCATTGCCGTTGCCATTGCAGGCTTCGCCTCAGCGCAGTAACGACTGCAAGGCATTAGTAGTACATAAAATAAGCAAAAAATCACTGATGACTTACCGTTGTCATCCTTTTCTTCCTCACCATCGTCCACGTCTGGGTCTTCGTTGTCTGGGTCTTCGTCATCGTTGACCGCGTCCGCATCTGCGTCAACCCCGTCTTTGTCTCCGCCAACCCGGTCTCCATCGTCCGCGCCATCCCCATACCGTTGTGGATCCCGTCTCCCATCGTCGTCCTTGTTCTCGTCGTTCCAGTCCCCGTGTCCGTCATTGCCGTCCCCATTCTCGTCGCTCCGGTCTGTCATTCCGGTCCCTATTCCGTTCTCATCGTTGCCATCCCCCCTCTCTTCGTTCCCGTCCTCGTTGTCGTCATTCCGGTCCTCGTTGTCGCCGTTCCGGGAACCATGGTTGTTGCCCTCTTATGGGCCTCGTGTCATTGGCTGTCGATGTTGATGTGGTAATGTTGGTGGTCATCTGACGTGACATTGCCGGAAAAGACCTAAAAAGTACGTGGAATTAGTTAATAAAAATAAATCAAACAAACTTAAAATGAAACTTAGCCTGGTGCTCTTCCGCACCCTTGTGTCTGTGATCGTGGTTGCAAAGAAAGAGTGACGTGGCTTGAACTTGCGCAAGAATTTCAACCGGCGTTTGCCGATTTCCTAAACGGGGCCGAATTGCCATATTGGTACAGGTGGCTGGATTTTCTTATTGCTATTACATGCTGTATAACACCTCAATGGCCAGGGCAAGACCCTGAAGGGATGTAGGTATCCCAGACCCACAAGTATGGTAAATTTTGTATTTTATTTGAGCCTACAGAGAGAGCTATTCACAATGTATTTGAGCCCTCTGCCAAAATTGGACCCTTAAACACCGAACTTTGCGAGTATACATCTAGAAAATCTAAAATTAATTCTAGCAGTACTAGGTGAAGTGTGCTTCATTGTTACAATAAGTGCCTGGCAGTTAGTAGTCCAGGAAATGTGCTGTAGCCAACAAATGGTAAAGCTGTGAGTTGCATGACTTGAATCCAAATAACGGGACTTTGATTGAACAGCCAATAATTTATTAATGTGAAGTTCCACACACATTTGTCCTACAACACATTT